>JACGCM010000370.1:0-26110 GCA_014058105.1 Kingdonia uniflora
TCTTCCTCTATAACATTACTTACTTCACTGGGTCCTCCAACCCCTACACCTACAGTGACTTCCCTCCTATCTACTGTCTCATCCATGTCTCCATAATCGTCTCTCCCTACCTGACATGAAGTTTCCTCCAACTAGATGATACTACAATTTACTCATATGCTTTAGGTTTTTTGGACGCATACTGGACCTACAGGTGACACAATCTTTTATCATTTTCTCTATCTCTATGATTCAACACTTACATAATTACATACACATAACATAAACAACCCCACTTATACTCTTTTACCCAGTCAAAGCATTTATTTTCAAAACTTTCCAACACAGAAAATTACTTTTAACTTTCCCTCTTCTTCTCCAAAAACAATTTTCTCTCTCTCTAGACGTTTGTACCCATACTCAAAGCTTTTGCAAATATCCATTAAAACAGACAAGCAATCATTTTTTTAGCCTCCTACATTGCCAAATTTACACCCCCAAATCAATCAGATACCAAGGCGATGAACAAACATACATATACAGAGTATCATTCACTACTATGAAAGTAGAGGAACAAAATTTACTAACCTATACTAGAAGACCCACAATCTTCTACTTTGCCCACACCTTTCACTGAGATTGGATGATCCCGTCTTTTCTCTCCTTCTCCCACACCTCTCTTTTACCAATTGAGCCTCTCACGATTACACTCAGAACTCAAGCATTTTCTCACTCTATAATTATAGATAATTTATGAGGAAGAGAGAGATGAGTTTTTATACTCTTCCTCAGTTTTGAGACGATGGCTCTTTCAGACACGTGTCAGTCACCCCCCTACTGCCCCTGCAGACATGTCTTTTTGGCTCATAGCATCATCATGACTTACTACGTTGTCTCTGCCTTCAGCCATTAAATAATTTAGTACCTCTTTCCCAAGACAATCTACACGATCCATTACCTTGCGTTTATACTCAATCAAGATCGTACCACAATATATACGTCATTCCTTAAATAGCTAAATATTCAAAATTCAAAATTATCTGCACAGCTGTTAATCAGACAGCTATAATCCACAATATTTGCCACATGAGCAGCTCAACAAACACATTGATCATATTTTTCAGTTCGTAGATTTAATTTGCATTATTATACATTCAACAGATAACAAAATAATCATTTCGAGCTATCAAAGTTCGAGCTTATATCACATATAGTTACATTTAAAGCACCCGGATGATTCACCTCACCACACATAGAATTATCTCCCCTCCTGCTGCTCTCTTTCGTCTTCAGCCAGTTTATCTCGCGCGATCTCTTAAAACAGCTTCTTCTCGCAACGCAGTTGTATCCGGCAGCAACTCATGAAACACATCACATCATAAATGCAGTCATACTCTGCACGCCTACCTTCGTCATCTAAACCGCCCAACTTCAACGACCACTCTAGTAATACAGCATTATAAGGCAGCAAGCAAAAGTACCACTCACGGAGTTCAGTCACCTTGATATTTACCTACCTTCGGCTGCATGACGAACACGTTGAGAACGTATCCATACCTTGATAACTTCCAATCAACCAACAACAACCTTTTAATATAGAAATACAAGGCATAACATCAAAGGATCAACATCTTATATAGTCCATGGAGATCTGTTTACACCACTAATGTCGCCTACCCAACAGATTTCGAGGGACGATATATTTTATGAGAACAATTTTGGGAAACAAGAATATCAGCAGGATTTCGAGAATATTTTGATAGCTAGTACTTTCCATTCTATGAAGCATATCCTCCGATCTTATTCGCATGCTTCGCACAGATGACACATCTGCAAAGATGGAGTTAGCTCAAAATATTCAAGAACGTCCAACATCAGCTTCAACCAAGCACCTACAAACAAATATCATTTACCTACCTACATCAAGCATTTTCCAATCAGTTCGAAACAACATCACCAGGATATTGCAGTACATCACCAGGATATTACAGTACAATCTCCTCTCAATCAGTACAATCATATTAACCACTTATTTGTTTACCTTCACCAAACGAGCTCATTACATTTTCGAACTTCAATTTTCAACCTCACTTCCCAATATCTTCACTAATATACGTATCAAGTTCACTACAGTTCGATTTGTTCAAGACAATTCTACAACAATTTGATAGCTCGCACCAAATAAACCTCTGTCAGTGCGACAAGTGTATATCACACCATAACATATTTTTTGACCTCTAAATTCTTTTATGTTATTTTAACTATCTTTCACATCCATCAACAGTTCGAATTACCATTCTCATTTTCTAAGACTGCTTTATCACACAAGGCATTACATCAAGTATGTTAAACATATCTTTTCCAGTTCGAATTGTAACACAGTAGACAAAACAATAAATTTTCATTAGCTCGAATATTGCTTGCAGATAACAAAGTCTTACAGATAACAAGTTTTACAAACATTTATACAGATCGATTTACAGGTTATATTGCTTTCCAAATTTTTGCACTATTCTTCTGCAAGAACGGCCCAGACAGTCCAGGAACTGGAAATTACTGAGGAAGCTACGGTATTTTTGCTTAAACCAACTTTCAAAAGAAGGATCTTCTTCACAACAAGAGACGATGATTGTGCGGAAGAAAAACCTCCTTCACCACCGTTTCTTCCACCATCACCCCCACCACCCCGCGTGATATAGAAAGATGAAGGGCCATATTTTTTATAAACCCACTCACCATCAGGGTATCGGCGAGACTCCCTCGGACGAACTCCTGCCGCTTCATCTTCAGTTGTAACAACTTTCTCAGCCAACAGACGCAGCCCATTCCTGTGTTCTTCCTCCGATGTCAACAGATAATGAAAGCGCACCATTTGATGATGATCGTCATCCGCCTTCTCCACCTCTTCAAACGTCATACCATGGCAGGTAGAAAACACCGAAATTGACGTAGGAAGACTCAGAGACTGGTTCCCAAAGTATCGGAACCGCAGTTCTTCCACTTTCGCAAGAATCCTAGCCCCTCGAGATTGTCGTCTAGTGGTTACCATCCTCTCAACATAAGCAACGATACAAGGAAGGAAGGTTGCAGATAACAAAAGAAAAGGTACATAGGAGAAAGGTTACAGAAGCTATGGAGTCAGAGAACACTTGGTTAATAACAACTACAGCGGCCAACCACAGTACTATTTATACTACAATTACCATTAAAGACGACGTTCCAAATTCCCAAACGTCATAAGGAATTCTCATGCGACTATCTTGACCAGAGCCATTGGTTCCAAGAAATCCAACAGCCACAACATATATTCATAAATAAATATTGAAAATGATTCCCTGGTATTAAATACAGTTTTAATGAGGCTTCTCAACCACACCATTCGCCCATAATGTTTCTCATGCTCTTGGCTAAGAGGGACGGTTGTAGTAGCTTATTCTGCATCTCGAACTCAAGCTTCATCTCCGACCATCATACAACCACTCGACCTCGTCAGCATACATGTGGCACATTTATGGCACACTACGAAACAACTAGAGAGTTTTACTCATCATTCTCGACCTTTACATCAACAACTCGATTCAATAAAGCACTCTGTCATTAATGAAGCCGTTACAAGACAGAAGGATCAGACCGTTACACAATCAGTTCAATGACTATCAAATCCATATTGTAACGTCAATCATTAAGAATAATAATTGTCGTCAAACGGTCATATTATAAGACCCATAAATAGGATCAGAGATTAAGGACATAAAACTCCACATGGGAATCTCTACCCAAAAACTCTACACAAAATTACTCAGAGCGTTCTTTGTAATAGCTAACAATTATTAATAAGATCTCTCTCTTTCTAAATTCTCAAGAGAGGTCGTGGTTTTTAACATATTCAAAGGTTTTTCACGCTAAACTTTGTGTTAGCAGTTACTCTTTGTTCACTAATGTTCTGATTATCATTGGTGTAAGAAGCTAAGTTCAAAATACGAAATTAGGTATTACAGGTCCTACAACAACATTTAGCGTTCTTGACTTAATCCAATAAGCGGAAAACACGGTCATCATGTATTAATCCACATATAGCAAGAGACGAGGGAAAACTGCAGAGTTAAACCGAAGAAAGAAACACACGCAAAAAAGAGAAGTACCAACACCCGAACAGTCAAGATAATTCATCAAGATCAAGTAAATTGTTAAACTGATTATTATTCATAAATTGTAAACCAATTACTCTACTGTGCCAAAATAGAGTTAGCTAGAAACAACATCCTCTTCTTTATTCGATTATTCCAAAAAAAATCTTCTCAATGGATGCCAACTACTTTACGCCCAGATGCATCTACAATCATTTCAGCCTTTGATACCCTTGCCAACTTCAGAGCATCGCAGTACTAGACAAGTTAAAACTAAATTATCTGACCTTATTAAAATGCTACTGCATTGCTTATTGTTGGCGAGTAATGTGACATTCTTCCTTCATTACCCAGTGATCATAGTGCCAGTACCTTCATCAGTGAGAATTTCAAGCAACAATGAATGTGGGACTCTCCCATCGATAATACTTGCGGTTCTCACCCCTTGTGCTATGGATCTAACACAACAACGCACTTTAGGAATCATGCCTCCAGCAATCTTCCCCTCTTCTTCCATTCTCTTCACCCCCTTAACATCAATCTCCTTGACCAAACTACTGGGATCCTCCCGGTCTCCGAGAATACCTGCAACATCAGTCAACAATATAAGCTTTTCTGCCCCCAGTGCTGCCGCCAATTCCCCTGCCACAGTATCTGCATTGATATTGTACGTTTGCCCGAACTCGTCTGCAGCCACGGAAGCGATCACAGGGATGAGGTCATTGGCAATGAGTGGACGAAGAATGGTGGGGTCTACTCGGGCTATATCTCCAACAAAGCCTAGTTTGTCTGCATTGGGAGACGGGCGGGCTGTAAGGAGCCGTCCGTCTTTCCCCGAGAGGCCAACGGCAGTGGCACCTGCCATGTTAATGAGAGACACGAGTTTTTTGTTGACTTTACCCACGAGTACCATCTCCACAATTTCCATTGTGGACTCGGTGGTAACTCTGAGGCCATTAAGGAATTTGGGTTCTTCCCCGAGTTTGTTGAGCCAGCTATTGATTTCCGGGCCGCCCCCATGGACAAATACAGGGCGGAGGCCGACACAGGAGAGGAGGACAAGGTCATTGATAACGGATTCTTGAAGAGATGGGGATTTCATTGCAGCGCCTCCATATTTAACCACAATGGTCTTACCTCGAAATTTCTGGATGAATGGGAGTGACTCGGCGAGGATGTCGACCCTGATTTGAGCTGGGGTTGGGGGTTTTAAAGGTGGCAGAGATGGTGCAACAGAACATTTTATTGGAGGAAAAGATATAGATCGGGTTTTTATGGATTTTAATAAGGTATTAAGGTGGGGGAAATTAAGATTCATGGAGTTCTTTGAGATGGAGTAGAGAGGCGAGGAGACGGAGGTGGGTTTGGTGGTGAACATCCTCTCTATTTTGATAAAGAGCTTGCACTGGGAGGGTTATTATGTAGTCACTAATATACTAAAACACGATGAGAAGCTGTATTACGCAGGACAATTATCTGCGAATTTGCCTTGATCTCTTCCTGGAAGAACAAAGTTACTATAAGTACAAGCAAACTGCTGATAAAAGATATGGTTCTGAACAAAAAAGTATTGTTTGACATAACATATAACCGAGAGAAAAAAAATAGCATAAACAGAAAATAAGTTAAGCAGTTAAGATTAGTAACTACTATATGCATAATGTTTATCATTTGAAGTAAAAATGAGACGTAAAATGGAACTCATTTAGCTAAACAACCAAAGGATAACGATCAAATATAGTCCTGCTAATTGTATCGCAACAAAACTTCCAAACACCATATCAGTATTCAGTAATCACCATTTTTACAATTTCAGAAAAACAAATTATTTGGGAGTTGAATTATTACAGTTTAGCGCCATCCATTTCCATACAAATTATGGATAACTAGCTAACCTCAAGCTCAAAACAACACTAAAATAAATGAGTATTAGATTTAGGGTTACTACTAAAACAAAAACATCAACTGGGTCAAATTAAAATCAAGTAAATAGCATCTATCAATTTACAAAACCCCATAACTCAACTTGAAAAGGGTTTGATTAGAGCATAAAAAAGTTATCATTTACACACACACACAGAAACCTATGATGGTTAGACCAAATGAGGGCTGAAACCCAATTTACATTCAGACTGTTCTTGGAAACAAATCATTGGGTATCATTACTTCTAAAAAAAGATCGACAAAACTCAAACATATGCTAAGAACAAAATCAAATTGAAGCTTACCTCTTAATCCAACTCGTAGATGAAAAGCAAGCAATTTGGATGAGAGATTTAAGAGAAAACATGCACACTCAGCTTTAATATTTCACCTTTTGAGATGTTTCAACAGTTTTGTTTGAGATTTTGAGACCTATCTACAGCAGTGCCTACTGCTGCTGACTGATGGTTTGTGTTCTACGTCCGATTTCCCAGCTCGAACAATGCCTACTGCTACCCGTTTTGAGTTTTTCAGACAACTTCTCGTCTTAATACTCTTTACGAGCTTCGGAGTTGAAAATAATTCATTTGACAAATGTTGAATATTATCCGATTTAGACTTTCCCCGATAACGTACTGTTGTTGCCTGAGGCTGAGGCAAAAAAACTCCATAGTTGTAGTCTTGTATATGACTGGATTTAGTGGTTCTGTGGTGTAAGAGTAAAAAGAGAAGACAGTCAAACTCTTGCACAAAAAATGTACCCCTCAAAGCATTATGTAATAAGAGTTATTTCTTTCATATTCCATGGCTAATAAAAGTTGGTATGATCTTCATTACAATATAACCTTTTTTCCACTATAAATACTATGTTGATCGATAAAATCCAACACGGCAACTAAACTGTCACATTTAACATGGTATAAATACTCAGGGTAGTGTTTCCAACTAAAATACAGTGGTACCATATGCATCACCCCCAGCAAATTCCCCTCGATTCTCGTCCCTTCCCCTGGTGCGCACTGTAAATGGAGAGTCCACCGCACGAACCCCGACCTCGCTCTTGCAGAGGGGACACAAGGCACTTATCTTCAGCCATTTGTCAACACATTCCATATGAAAGAAATGGGTGCAGGGTAACTCCCGTAGTTCCTCATTGTCTGCATACTTCGCCAAGCAAATACAGCAAACCTGTAAATGGTTCAAGCGTTCAAATTATTAAAACTTGGTAAAATTTCATTGGAAAAAAGAACGCGTTAATAAAACACCTACAGATATTGTATACCATAACCTACATATAGATAAAATGGTTTTATACACTGTATAACCATATACTATCTTCCCACCAACTTGAGGGCAACTGCTCAGCAAATAGATAGGAACAATCACTATTTTCGTCTTCTTAATAAATCTGGGAAATCGGTAATTGATCGACACACTGACACACGCTCAGTTCAGACGGATTCTGAACTTTGTGACAATCAGCGGTAATGAGCAACAATAAAGTAGTTGCAGTTAAATCAAAATTCAGGTCTACTGTGTATCCAAAAGGATCATTCTATCACTCTGCCCCATAACTGTTGTTTAAAACATAGATTTTACATATTATCAGGAAGCATATACAAACTCTTGTAGTTTCTAGATACACTCAGCCCGCTTTATTGACATACTTTTTAGAAAAATAATCACAGTGATAATACAAAAATTGATTAAAGAATTTAAGTTTTTTATCCATTTATATTATGAATATGTTGTCTCTTTTGCAAACAGATTTATAGGTGCTGAATCCGAATTACACTAATATCGACAAACACACGACTCCTAAAGTCTAATAATATTAATGATGATAGTATAAGATAATAACTTTTCATGCATAGACTTGCAAGAGCGTCCAAGAAAACTCACAGCATCTTCTCCTGAGATTGCACGCTCTTTTTCTGTGCCAGCTGCTAGAAGTCCTTCACCATCACCGGGTGCCCCTGAAAGGACTTCCTCACCCCTATTACTCTTTTTCTTCAACTTGAACTTGTATGTTGGGAGAGCGGTAATAGATTCTGGGGTAGCGCCTCTGGTATGATTTGGATCCTCCCGAAATCCTAGAACAGAAATTATACAAGGCAAGCAGCAGCAGATTGTTGCGCATAGGATGAAAGGCATTGCATACCCGATACAGCTGAACGTAAGAAATACTAAACACAATCTGAAAAAAAAAGAAAAAGATAATTGGGTTTATTCCTTTTAGCACAAGGCGATATCAAGAATGGAAATATCAACATTCGACTATATATCGGTCAATGGGATAAAAACCAAAGGTATAATACCTAATATCAATATATTGTGCATGTTCGCTTCTCTTCAAACTTCTAGTATCTTTATCATCTCAAACTAGTTTACATCCATGGATCGCCACAAATTATAGTCACCGTGCCTTTGGCACTATTTTAAAGAATCAACGGGACTTCTACCAGATCTATAGAGTTTCATTTTTATCTTCTTTTTAGTTTCGCAGATAGACCCTAAAGTACCCTTGATAGTTTGTACTATTTTATTAGAATACCCAACGTTTCTATTCACATTGTTGAACTGAAAATAAATCTCTTCCACCCATCTACCACATTCCAGAGATTTAGAAGAATGAACCAAATCTCAAGGCCTTCTTTTTACTGTTTTACTATGTAGTTTTCCCGGATCATATAGCAGATAACAGCTCCATATTTTACCCAAATGGTCTTCATTTTTGCTTTTATACATAGAATTATCAATAAAAATGTGAGATTTTGAATAACAGTATTTATTGCGATTATACAGATAAGTCACAACATACTGTATATATTATTACTAATATATTACTCCTATATCGGTGGGGAAAAAATTGACACGTCAAATGAATAAATTATGCAGGTTTGTTTTCGCTGTAAGATTTTGAGTACCTTTTATTATCTCAAATATATCGTTTAAGAGCTGGATGTGTTAACCAAATGGCCTCATTTTATTGTTTTCATATATACAATCAATAAAATGATCAAACCTGATATATCAAATAACAAAAAACAGTGAATAGACAGAAAAAGCAAAAAGCCATGCTATGTGTGATATTCCACATACTGATATTTTGGAAATTGTATTTCCAGAGTGGCGTTTAAGGACAAACTGAAAATAGCCCTTTCTAAGATGGGAGTTTTTTTTTGTAAATTGTTAATTCAAATCATTGCACCTTCCTAAGAAAAACTACAGCAGAAGCATAAAAATGTGCGTTGGAAAAATCATAATTTTCTATTTTTCTATTGGAATATAGAGAAGGGTGAAAATACTGAAAATACGGCGATAGGAATATCTGTGGATATCTCGAACCCCGAGAGGAACAAAAATTAAGTAAGTGGAAATTATTATCGGTGATTCATAGAAAACTGATATCCGAGGATATCTCAAACCCCGGGAGAAACAAAATGAAAAGGTTAGTGATATTTCTTATCGGTGATTCATAGAAGGATTCAAACTGATATCTGTGGTTGTCTCGATCCCTGGGAGAAACAAAAATAATAGGAGATAAAAGTCCATTAACAAAGTACCTGTACAAATTGGGAGCCTCAGAAGAAGTAGAGTGCCCTCCAAAGATCCATACGTTACCGACCACAAACCACACTGCAAAAAAGCAATCTAAACCCATCTTGTAGTGGTCTACCAGCATATTGACCCTCCTGAGGATACAAACATTCTATTAGACCATGCATTTTATACACAAAGATTAACATAAATATTTCCAGCATAGCTTCGTAAAAATCACACAGAAACTTTACTTAATAAAATACACTGAATGAAGATATCACAGTAACTATGTATAAGATTTATGGATGCCAACACGGACAGTAGTCATGAAACATGGATGAATCCTCACTTCCCAAAATATTTCTCTGCTTGTTATAATTGAATACTAATATTTTATTCATTGCCACTTCTCCAATTTTATAACATAATAATGATTTGTACTGAAACTTGCATAATATTCAACAAAGAGACTTTTTATGACATACTTTTTGCGAATTTTTGTCATAAGGAAAATACACAAATTATTTGAAGGAAAAAAACAAATAAAGCTGGTATGGAAACCAGAGAGCAAGGACGGTCAGGCATCACATGAATTGGAGACATGAATAAAGGCCTAAAAGGGGAGTGGTTGCGGAGGTAAGGAAGTGGAAGGACAAACTTTGGAGGTCTTTCATAATAGAAAATATGGGGAGGAGAGTTGAGCAAAGACCTTCTACTCTTGGTGCTGCAGCTCATGCATCCCTTTCATGAATTATTAACAGCTCGATTAAGAGAATTTTGAAACAACTGATTCCTAATTGTGCCAACTCCGTTTTGTGCAACAAAAACAAAATAGAAACTATTCTTTACAGCATAGTACAGATGTATCCCAAAAACTAATATTTGGCAATTTGAACAATGAAAACCATGAAGACTCTGAATTGTATGTTTTATAAGTGTAAGGTAGTAGAAATAAAATGTGAGAGTGAAAGAAAGAAGTGAGGTCTAGAATTTTGGATACAAGTCTTAATAGGTTTGATAAGAGTGATGTATAATACCCATTAGGTTGAGCTAAAGCTTTACGTAATAGTGTATCGTAACATGTCCAACGAAAAATATATACAAAGTAAGAAAAAGAAAGAAAAGGAGATAGATAGATTTAAAGGTACAAAAATATATAGATTAAGGAATAAGAAAGGATAAGATATATTATGGAGATGTCACTTGGCCTGGAAGAGTATTGGGTAAATTCTAACCAGCTAAAGACCATCAGCAAATTAATTTCGCCACACAAATAGTTACGAGATATAATGAACGTACTAGCCCAATTACCTCAGATGATAAATGTAGTTCAAACAAAAGATCTGCATTTAGTGACCGCAAAGATTCAAATCCTGATATCAAAAGAGTAGGCCTACAAAACTGCCAGAATATCACCTCATTTGCACAATGAAATAAATACCCTCCTTGAACACACACCTATTTTATCACTTCTAAGAATACACGCAGCACCTAAACATTCGCTACAAACTCTGTTAACCTCCACAAATATCCATGCTTAACCTAATACTGAAAAACTTTACTCCATCAAAGTTATGATACTAAGGAATTTTAACTACAATTCTACAAACAAGGAACAGTAAATTAGCCTTAATTACTAGGTTAAAAATAAAAAAAACAAAATTTCTATAGTAAAAAAACATAGATATTGTGAGTTCGACACCCAATATTTGATTAAAATTGGACTTAAACTCCCGAAGTCTGCAAATTTTGATATCCCCACCCTTAATTCTGGCACTTGTCGGTTGAACATGTCGTACATGTAAGTCTAGTTGCGATCATGTAATATGGTAGCCATAGGATTTACTAAAGAGAGGGGGAAGTTAAAAGTAAAAAACTAAAGGGGTATGTCGAATTTCGGTCATAGTCAAAGTTGAAATATCCGTACAAAAACACTATAATGTTCATGCAGCAGAAAAAACACAATAGATTGGTTCTATAAAGTCACAAAACATAATACAGTCCCCAAAACAAGTAACACACCTTGTAGTTGAGCTTTCCACATTTTGACCATTCCTTGTGGCTGTAATTGTATTGCGAATATCTCCCACTACCGGGGTTCGTCGAGCCGAAACAGCCCTATAAGATGTAGATTCAGGAGGAGGGCTATTTCTAGAAGAATCTTGGTGTGGTTGTGCCGAATCTTGCTGAGTTCCCTGATTGTTTCGGTGAAGGAAACGCCAACATAGTACTGGTAAGGTAGCGACACATCCTGAAGCATAACCAATAGCCCATGCAAAGAGTGGGGCTTGAGGATTCTCATGTCTGGATAAAGATAATACAACAACGGACGTAATAATCTGGCTCACAGTGGCAATCAGCTCGATAGAAATCCATAAAGTAGAATTTAGCGGGCTACGACGGCGAACATACCCATCTCTTCTCCGTCTAACTGAAGCATTTCTTAAACTTGGTACATTTTCTGAAGTCGGGAAAGATTGGGAAATAGGGGCCAATGTGCTAGTAGAAGGTCTGACATTTTGCTCTGGCAGGTTTGCAATAGGTGGAGGGGGAGGGTCACTACTCGATACCGAAGAAACATCACCACTCCTTACAATGTCAATAACGTGCTCACGAGTCTCATTATCCTGATGCTCCATTAATAAATTATATTTTTCTGTTTGGTCTTCACGATGAGGTTCCAACAATGGAACAGCCATACAAGTCCGCCAACAGAATAGGAAATATCGAAATCATAGAGTTGAAACGACACAAAATCACTGCCTTTTCTTTAATCTCCTCTTTATAATTTGCTGCCCAAAATAAGTCTCAAACTCTCTCTTCTTATATGTCACAAGCCAGTATCAAATAACTTACAAGTTTTGCACCAAAACGTCAAATCTTGAATAAACATTAACAAGCTCGTAATGTTCAAGGAGTAAGTTTACCATAAATACATCCAATCAGATCACAAGATAACTCTTACTCCTAATAGATCACTCAACGGAAAATGTACAGCTTATCTTGCACGCCAGAGCCTATATCTACAAAAATAACTACAAGCGCGAAAATCAGATTGGATTATTCCAAAAGTAACATTTAGAAATTGGATTACAAAACACTTAAGTAGCACCTTAAATTCACCAATAGCTCATTGGGGGGTTTCCAATTTCAGCTAAATATCCCAATTTCAACCCCTTAACCAATAAGAACAACCACTCAACAAAGAGGGAAAAAAAAAACTGATCAGTTGATGGGCATGTAAAATATGGTCACTTTTCCCCTATGACTTAATGTTTATTATCATTAATTTTATTATTAAACATGACTTATAAAACCAATTTTTGTATTTCAGGTCGCATGGAGCTCATTTACCAAATATGTGCAAATACCGGGATGTATGCTCAAAAGATGAACTGCTAGAGAAGGATGTAATCAAACACATGGTTCCCACATGGGGAGGTTACATTTTAGAGGATAACTCTTGGAGATTACACTTTTATGTGCATTCATGGCATAGGTTACAATCTCATATTAAATGTAAGAAGCTTCTCCTTCATCTATAAGAGAAGAGGTGGCGAGCTCATAAAAAATTCCAATTTTGAGAGAATTATTGTAGTAGAGTTTAAGAGAACATTGTTGGAGAAGTTGGAGTATAGTTTTAAACATTTGAAGAAATTTGTAAGTCATTCTTTTAGTAATATAATTTGTATTTTTGTTCTTAGTTTATGTTTCTCTCATTATCATTATATTATTTAATTTTAATAATTGTTATAATGGCCAACTAATTCATCTCTAGGGGTGAGGATGAAGCCACCATTAGCATATAATGTCATGTACTAAGTATTATTTTCTCCTACCACATGAGCAAATGTAAATGAAACTCATCACTATGACATGAGAAATTCATAATCATCTTATGATCTCTATAAATAGAGATAATTCATAATCATCTTATGATCTCTATAAATAGAGATATAAGTTGAGTTTTGTAATTCTGAAATGTCATAGTAATTATTTTTACCCAAATGGTATTAATATTGTAGATGTATTTTTGGTACGTACTTAGTTCATACAATATATTTTACTTGTCTTTTTATGCATGGGTTACATTTTATTTTGATGTCCGGAAGTTCATCGGGTTCATCATATTTCACCATTCTCCTAACTAGTCTCCCAGGGCTCGCCACGGTACCTCCGCAAGCCGCACGTTCCATTTTAAGTCGAGATAAATCTTGGCGGATGACCCCGGTGTTAGGTTTCGAACTCGTGACCACTCTTTCCTCTTTCCTCTCTCCTCCAAAATGTGGTTCCAAACCACTAGCCCAACACCAAAGAGATTGCATGGGTTACATTGACATGAGTTCTATATTCTTTCTTGATATTTTGGGAGAAATAATGCTAAATTATGTTGATATTATGTGTCGATGGTGGTGAATTCTGATAGATTTTTTTTCTTAATTTTGCGATTTAACAACCTTAGATTACTAAAACACAAGACCAAAAACAATTTCTAGTTCAGTTGGGAAGTGAACGACACTCGATTTCAACATTGTCTACAAGACCGGATTTTTGATCATTATCATCAGCTACATATGTAAAACCCAGACTAAATTCACACTGTAGAACAAAACCCAGATTTCAGATAACTAATCCTACTCCTACAAATGATCCAATCAAAATCCACACCATAATTCATATATTACTAGTTTGACTATGTTCACACTAACTCAACCGATTAAACTCAGATACAATCTCAACATACACTTCTAAAGCTGATTCTGGTTACTTCCAGTTAGGTTTCCACAGTTGCAAATCTAAGAACCCCAAATACATGAAATAGCTTTCTACTAAACTTTAGGACATAAAGGGGAAAGAGTAGAGTACCTGATTTTGACCACCGATAGCCATTGAAGGGTAGAGAGAGAGAGAGATCAAATGATATCTTTGTTTTTATTAAATTAGTTTTTGTTTCTTTTTTATTAAAAAAATATTGTCCTTAAGCTTTCGTCTTCCATGTTTGCTGAGTACCAGAGACGACGATTTATTACTTTGTTGTTTGATTACCTCCCTGAAGATTACAAGTATTTAAAGAAACATCCTTAGGCAACCTTCGTTGGAACCGTTCGGGATGCATTTGTGACCTGGGCAAGGTGAATTCCAAGTTGTTTTCGTGATTCCCTCTTCTTGTTCTCTCTGATAAGCTACTCTGCTCATTGTACAACAAACTTCCAAAGATACTCTTCTTCTTACATTAACCTTTTTAATTGAGAACTTAGAGCACCTCAAACAGCATCGTATACTGTTACAATTTTCAATAGGGGTATGAGGTTCAGCATACTCACACCCGTACTACCCCTCCAAAATATGCAAAACCTGAACTTGGTGAACCGTTGAGCGCGTGGCAAAAGCTAAACGATTCAGTGCACGTTGACATATAATTCGGCATTTTTGATAAATTAATTTTGTTTATTGTTTCACCAAATGATTTGGCATTTTTGAGACACGTGTGGCTGAAAAACCATAACTCATTGTTGGAAAAAACAGTGTACTAGTATGCCAAAGTTGGAGGTGCTCTTAGTCAATGGTTTACTAAAAAACGGGCTAAATCATTTGACAGTCGGTTTCCAGGGTGGTAAAACATTACCATAACATTCGCATCATACACAGTACAAATGTATCAACACGTTCGTTGGTTGACAAGAATAACATTCCATCAATCACTATCTGAGGGTCACAATTGATATAAGCCAGTTATTTGAAGATGAATTATTCTCCTGGGGCGGCGGAACAAAAATAAATAAATATTGTATCCATTTAGAAAACAAACTTCAGAAAACATAAAATCTGAGTGAAGTACACGGAGCTTCATAAAGGGCATTACAGTCTCTGTTTCACTTCAAAGCTTCTGAACCTCTAGGAACAAGAAACAGACCTAAAAATACACACGAAGGGGTGTTTGATTTTACTTCCACAACTTTCTGAGAGACATATTCTTTTCAGTCTCCTTCTTCATGACCTTGGCCACTGCCATCTCAAAATCTTCCTGTGTGACGTGTACTCTCCTCTCCCTTAGTGCAAACATTCCAGCTTCTGTGCACACAGCCTGCGACAAGAAGTAGATCAGTTTAGACAGAAACATAAACGAACTTTTCGATCCCAAAAGTTGCTTAAATTGATACTAGGCGAAACCACGGTCTATAAATTAGATTAGCTAATTTATACATGATATAGCCAACATATAGTAATTTGGAGCAATACCATACATGAATCTTGTTCTAGAAACAGTGTACTCTTTATAGAGCAAATATGAAAGGATTTCAAAGCTATCCATTGGACAGGAATTTTTTTGAAATTACACTAAGTATCCGACATATTAGTCGGAATTACCTATAAAAATGTAGTGTTCGTATTATAAATGAGATTGAAAACTTAGTGGTATAGTATAACAGCATATCTTTCACACAAGTTTTGAGCCTTCGGCTGAAACATACCTTAAGTTCTGCCCCAGATGCGCCATTCATTTTCTCAGCAATCTTCTTCAAATCAATCCCACGCATCAAATTCATTCTCCTCGAGTGTATTTTCAAGATATCCCAGCGAGACTAAAAAAATAATCACACAGCAAGATCAAGATATGTTTAACTACGTAGTTTACTAGCAAGAGTACATATACAAATTAATACCATACTAGATAATAACCTTGACTGGGATATACTTCTTCCTATAAAGAGTGGCTCGTATACCATACCATATCCTATGTTACAGAAGCCCGATACAAAAAAACACACTTAGTGTTGAGGCTATCAGAGATATAAGACAGTTTTCTAACCATAAATATAAAACAAATGCCCTACACTATTAAAGACTTGTTTGCAGAAGCACACAAAATATAAAAATATCCCAATAAAATTATATTTAGGGTGCTTGTAGAACTTACATCTTCATTAGGATTAGGAAACTCAATCTTCCTATCAATTCGCCCAGGCCTAAGCAAAGCTTGATCCAGAATATCTATCCGATTTGTAGCCATCAAAACCTGTGAAAAAAAATATATCATGTGTACTTGGATATTATGTATATAAAGACTGCACTCTTAAGGCTTCGTCATTGAATTTATAAGCGATTTAGTCCAGTTTAAGATTAGGAAAATGTACTTTAATCTTATTTGATGCTTCAAATCCATCGAGTTGATTGAGAAGCTCAAGCATGGTACGCTGTACTTCACTGTCACCATTACCAGTTCCAGACTCCATTCGGGCAGATCCAATACTGTCGATTTCATCCATAAATATGATTGATGGGGCATGTTCCCTGCAAAAGTAGTAGAAGATTCCAAAATATATATATAAATACAGCTCGAAATAAAAGTGATCAGATGAAATGCGATTTATCATTTAAAATCACAACGGCACTAGAAAAACATCACTAACGGCTGTGGTGGAGCAATGCAGGTCATAACAATGAGAATTCATCATAGACAGCAAATTCAATGTTAACAACAATGAGAATTCATCATAGACATCGAGTTCAATGTTAACAGCAATGAGAATTCATCATAGACATCGAGTTACATGCTATTGTGACCTCCACCGCTCGCATATCAATGTGTATTAATTCACCTCTTGTTGTGGTGACTTTTAGTTTTCCATCACAGCAGTGAGTAAAGTATCTCTCTTTTGACAAAAGATTTTCATTGAAAGATCATGAAACAAACCTCGCCATCACAAAAAGCTCTCTAACCATTCTAGAGCCTTCACCAATATATTTCTGAACTAACTCAGATCCAGAAACCCTAATAAAGGTGCAGTCAGTATGATGGGCTACTGCTCTCGCTAGTAGTGTTTTCCCTGTGCCAGGTGGCCCGTAAAGCAAGACTCCCTGTAATGCCCCAGATAAAATTAATAGGAAATAGACATCAAAAGTTACACAAAAAGAGCAAATAAAAAAGTGAATACTGGTGAGATTACCTTTGGTTGAGCTATTCCAAGACTCTCAAATAGTTCAGGATGTTTGATTGGCAGCTCAATGACCTGAAAAGAGTAAAAAAAAGAAAGAGAATAGAAACGTGATAATGTCAAAACCTAGAAATATGTTAAAACTTTAAATCTAAAATCTGAGAAGGAAGTTCACATATCTAGTTGATGATGCATAGAAAATAATTATATAAAAAAAGGTATACGAATCATAGGGTTTAAAGAGACAAATTCCACTAACCTCCTTCATCTCTTTGATTTGCTGGTCAAGACCGCCAATCATATCATATGTAGAGTCGGGAACTTTTTCCACTTTCATAAGGTTGACCAAAGGATCAACTTTGCTAGGTAAGATCAAGTGAAGCACGTAGCTATCATTACGAAGAGCAACTCTGGTTGAAGGAGTGATTTTAGTGATATCAATATTCTTATCAATATCAACAACATACTTCCCCTCAGGATGAACCTACAAAATAAAGGAAGAAAAAATCAGCCTTTTTTTTTTTGGAAGGCAAGCCGGTTTTATATAGGGATCCGTAACCCTGAGTTTCCAACCCCATGAGGTTTCGAACCCACGTCCTCTCTCTAGGTGGAAAGGTACAACCACCACTGGGCCAAGAGCCCAATGGTAAATCAGCCATATAGTGTACAAGTCAGTACAAATGTAATGGCCGCAAAACAAATGAGGGAAACTTCACCACTGCCAATAAGAGTATGTTTCAAGAGGAACATATAGCCTTAGAACTACAAATTTCTGCACTAATTAATAAGACCTTTCCACTATTAGGCACTAAAACTAACATAGGCAATTCAAAAAAAAAAATTCACTAAGATTCAGACTTAAAACTAAGGATTCCTACTTCACCAAATCAGTGAACACTCTTCAAACTCAAATTTCCAGAAATTATACTCAGAAAAATCAAAGTACCCAAATTTATTAGAGTTAAATCATCCTTTGTCTTTATGTTGGCCATAATTTAAAAAATAAATTAAAATATTGAGCTATATGGGATCTGCATGTTGGAAGAAGCCACAACATCGAGAAATGTCAGTGCCATGATGAGCAGATAGAAGTGGCAAGATAACAGATTGCCTTACACCAAAAGGTGGAAATTTTCACATGGTTTGACATACCAACTACCTCCACAAACTGAGAGCTTGACCTCCAGATTTCATAATGAAGGCAAACCAAAGATCAAATGAAAACACGACCCCTGCCATTGCTATTTTCCTTTCAACATCCACCATATCCAAGCCTCTTTATCTATTCCTTAGCTTCTTAAGCACTATTACACTAAAGACCATGTTTATCACATATTTTAGAACCAACAACAATTACGCAACATAGTTGGTAAAAGAAGTCCTTCAAGAAAGCCCAAAACCGTCTGAAGAGGACCCAAAAAAATAAAGATAGGCCATCCACGTCTTCATAGAAATGCCCTCATGCCCACTTATTAAGAATGTTTGAGAGTGGGGACGCCAAGTTCTGTTTCTAATTTTAAGTTTTTTAATTTTATTTTGGATTTACTCTAAGTTTTTCGCTGGGGAGAATTTGAGGCATACATCAGCAGTAGCCTCTTAATGGAATAGAAAAATTGTGACTTTGAATAGCACAAGACTTAAGTATTCTCGATCAATAAAAATAAATCAGACCTCATAAGAATATTACAACTTCAATATTAAGAATTTAATCATAGTAACAATACCACTACGAAGTACTCAAGTACGGTGTAGATGGCGCAGGGAAGGAGATTGTGGAGGTTAGGTACTTCCAGGTGCACTGATTGGAGAGTTATTTTAAAGGTTAGAGAGGAATTTCAGCGGGAGATCATACTAGTAACAGGGAAGATGAAAGTATCAGATAACACCCACCCCCACCATAAAGATGATTTCGTAAGTTATTTTTGCTTGCATGGCATATATTTCAACTAGGTCCAGAGTTCATTATGTTGAAGCAATTCTAATGGATATAATTATGACAGTACAAGGCACTTCTTCAACGGAGAGGTTATCACTAATGCAGACAGCAAACTTACTATAAACATTGGTTCTTGTCTGCCACAGTTCCGATAGTTTAGATATGAAGACCTGGCTCCATCATGAGAAGGGTATTTCCACAGCTAGTTCATTGAAAGAAGGCTCTTTTTGAAAAGGCCTCCAAATTTGATATGTAAATTTCTCTCTAAATTACCTACTTCACCTGGCTGTGCTTAGGAAAAGTTCAATATTTGTATCACTACGAATTGGACATTAGTGACTAGAGAGTACAATGGCATAGCCACTAAATTTCCATCATACATAACACTAACCAATACCAATTGCAAAACCCCACTCTACAAACATCGAATTACGAATAAAAATCCAACTTTTAACTAATACAAGAAATAAAAAACTAACCTTGACCAAAACTTTCGATTTCCCCATAACTTTGACAACTTCCCCAACATAAGATCCAGCTTCTTGAAGCAACTGCAGTTCTTCCCTAAGCATCCTCACTGCCCAACACAATGAAACCCAAATTAAAAACCTAACCCTAGATTCAAAATTGACCAATTAGCGAATTAGGGTTTAGTCAAATACGCACCTCTTGAATTGAGATCGTTACGTTGAGCTTCAAGTCGATTGAGATTGTGTGTTTTCTGACGAAGTTGGAGCTGAAGATCATGGATGTGTTGTAGATAGTATTGCCTCAATCCTTCACCTTGCTTCGCCATCGTCGTCTTTGCTGTGCTGCAAATATCGATCTTCGAAGATTGTTCTTCGTGAAAATTTCTCTCCACTGCTGCTGCTGCCATTGTTGAGAGCTCTGTGAGAAAGAGAGAGAGATTTCTGGTTTTGTGTTTTTGTAATCTTTCCTGCAGTTTAAGCAACAACTCCAATTGAGGTTATAAAAGAAAAAGACCAACTCCAACCGACTATGGAACTAGTACTACTTAACGCTTAGCTATTTTGGACACAAGGGCTCAAGACTATCGTGTTTCTTTTACTGCTGAAGCAGGTTTGGTGTTTCTTTTTCTTTTTTTTCCTGCTAAAAAAAAAATTCAGACTAACAACATCAGCAAAAAAAAATCAACACTTGTGAGAAGCTGATTTTTTTTTTCTTGTTCAGCAGCTGATTGCCCTTCTTCCTTAACAGACTTTTCTCACTCTCTCTCTCACAATGCCTCACTGCTATTCTCCATTCTTGATTCTCTCTCTACTCGACCATCCTCCAAATTGCAAGAGGGGTTGTTCACGGCGGTCCATCCTTGGCCATCTCTCCTATCTACTTGATTTTACTTAATTGAGTTTTGGTGGTCCAGATTTGCGTCTTGCAAGGTGTTCACTGTGTCAAGGGTTTTTTTTCTCTCTCTCTACTTTCAAAACGGACTAAGGTACACATTTACACCATCTCTACTACTCTTCTTTACTTGTATCATGATTCATTTGCAATCTGTTCATCCTCATTCCCCATAGCTCAAATTTGAATTTTTGATTTTTGTTGTTGTTGAATTATGATATTATTTAGGACTAAACTATCTGTTTCTTCACTATCTTCGTGTTTGATTTGCTAATTAGGGTTTCGATTTCTACACACACACAAAAAGATCCTTAATTTGCTCTATTTAGGGTGTATCTATTTGCCCACATGATGATGAACACAATGAGGAGAGTTGCATGCAATGTTGTGTCACATTTCACCAAACAATAGATGGGGTTCAAACCCATTCTTCCAATTAGGAGAGTTGCACTGTTCTCTCTGCACACAATTGCCAATTTGGACCCAAAAGATGTTGAGGCACATTTGAATTTAGGGTTAACGTATTCTCATTACTGCGAGTACGAACAAGCTCTGCAAAATTGTTGATAGTAGATGAATTTGAGCTCTGTATGGTACATAACAATGGATTGAGTATTCTCTTCTTCTGCAATCTGCATTTAATTGATTTGCTCATCTTTGAAATATAAAGTATTTTATTTTCTTGGTGCAGTTTTGCTTTCAACTTTGTCCCCTTCAATTAGAGAACTATCATTAGTTTGCCTTTTTAACTAATGGGGGTCAAAAATGTTTGTGCTTGAACTGGTTTTTCAAGTACTTTAAACACTTAGGGACCGATTTACGGGATCTAGAAGGAATGAACTTTGGGTTGATTAGGATGTAAAATTAGTACTACCCCAGTTTGAGGTGTCAGGTTGTATTGATTTTCGGACTGTTTGATTTTTTATGAAAATTCGTGAAATGCCATTTCTACCATTCCATGTTCCTTTTATCCCCTTTCTACCAAACTTATATGGGAAGATCCCCATTTACAAGCAAATGTATTGAAATGCCCATATGTTGGATATGCTGAAATGCATTCTTTGTTACATACATTGATGTAGAATTTCTTTTATGTTTTAGTATGGTTATGTTAAATATCATGTCAAATATCTTTTGGACTATGTATGAATTTGATATGTAAGACTATTTTATTACTAAAATATTGTAAATTTTCTACTTCATATGCCTTTCAGTAGATACTATTCTCGTTTTATTTTTTATCCCTTCAAGGATTTGTGGTTCATGGAGAAAGCTCAATATGAGATTGACACTTATGGCACTGAAAGAGGCAATATTCTTAAACTGAGTTCATTGAGGACTATTATGGAGAAATGCATTTAGGAATTCCAACGAGATGTCACCCATAAAGATTTAAGAAACAAATGGGACTATCTGAAGAACAAGTATAAGATTTGGGAGACCTTAAAACAACTGGTTGGGGAAGGTTATGATAAAGTAACTGGTACATTCAACCTTACTTAACATAGGTGGGCTGAAATCTTAGAAGTTTTACCAGAAACAATGAGGTATAAGCATGATGTGTTGCCACATAAGGAGAAGATGACTGTGTAATTTGCCCAAATTTAATGTTTTCTAGTTTTCCAGTTTGAATTCTCTCTATTTCTAGTTTGATGTAATAAATTTTGTATGCAAGACTATTTTATTTATGAAATGGTGTTTGATTTAATTTGTTGTTGATAAATGTGTATTAGTTATTGGAGCATCTTTTGGCCTATGTATGAATTCTTTTAACTTTATTACATATTGGAGCATCTTTTGGACTATCTATATATGAATTTTGATAATTGTGTGCTTATGTTACTCTACTCTACAGTATTCTGATATTCATTTCTAACTTGTGACTTTCAGAGATCCATTTTGTCTATTTGTGTAATAATGTTTTTTGTATGTTCATTTTGTATATCTATTTTGTCCATTTTGTGCAATGATACCTTTAGTATGTCCATTTTGTATGTTCATTTTGTATATTCATTTTGTGCAATGATGCATTTCGTATATCTATTTTGTATATATATTTTGTCCATTTTGTGCAATGATACTTTTTGTATGTCCATTTTGTATATTCATTTTGTGCAATGATGCATTTTGTATATCTATTTTGTCTATTTTGTGCAATAATGTCTTTCGTATGTCCATTTTGTCCATTTTCAAGTCATGAATAAACTTTTATGGTGTTATAGTACTTTATAGTGGAGAGGTGCTGCTAATTTTGAGTTGATGCTCCAAGATGTGTTCTTTTATAACAAGAGTATTTAAAATATTTACCAGTTTTCAACACTTATTAGAAGAAAAAAAACACCATAACTTATTCAGCACTTCATTTTTCGGCATCCAGCACTTGATTTTTTTTTCAGCATTCAACACTTAAAAAACAAACACCACCTTACTATTGTGTATGCTCGTGAATTAACGTTCTTCTCAATCATACATTGTGTGCCTTTGCAACTACAATGCTACGGATGCGTATTTCATACAAGATGCACAAATGATAAAAATGCCAATTACAATGAAACAATTTTGGGATTGAGAAGCAGCCTATGGTAACCCCTAATGTTGAGTATTGATCTAAGCATATGTTTAACTTAAAAATCAAACCCTAGTGTCATATGGTTTTGGTATCCATGGTTGGAAATCATTGATGCATTTACGTTTATGTCAAACACCTAACAAAATATATATGCCACATAAAATAGACTAGGTAGTGAGGTACGAGGCTAGGGTTTGGTCTGTTTGCGTTCTTCGCCATTGGCATCCTCGTTCCACCTCCATCCCCACTGTAGACGTACGTTCATTCCCCCCTCTAGTTGGAGTGGGATCTCTGTACTTCGAGTGTGCTGTTGGGACAAGTTTGGGGATCGTCCATTATCGATCGACCAGGCTTGGTTGTTGTCAAGGTGTTGTTGGTTGGTGTGGCTGGGTGAATCCGATTGGCGAGCTTCCGATTCATTCATCCTGTTTATGGTTTTCTGTGTTTCTTTATGTGAATTTGATCTCTTGTTTCCCGTTTTCGGGTTTTATTTGTCATGTTTTTGTTGTGTGCGATTGCAGGTGATAACGTTTGGGGTTTCTGGCCATGAATCGGTAATTAGGATGGTATAGAGGAAGACCGCCTCAAGCGGATGGACCGGAACAACGAACCGAGGGTTTGCGGAGCATTATCGTAAATTGGTGCAGACTGACTTTGTTGGGCACGGTGGGTAGGCCGGATATCAGATATTGGATATTGGATATTGGTAGTGGGTAGCCCGGCTCCTGTTGTTGGTGGGTGACTTTGGTTTCATGGCTTGTGTAGGTTGAGTTAGAGGTTAAAGGCCCTTTAGTTGGTTTATTTGGTCTGTGTGGGACTGGCTTGAAAGTGGTGGCCTTCTCTAGCGTAACATGTTACTTCATATTATAACCTCTCCCCTGTGTTATGTCAAGCATTTTGCGGCGCAACATTTTTTATCCTTTACCCATACAACTACTTATGTTTATGGTTAATAGTACTATAGAGAGAGGTACGGTTGGATATTAAGAGTGGGAGGTTGATATTTTTCACCCTGGTAAGCTTCATGCGTCCGGTTTTGTCTTGTTATCTTCCTCTTTTCCTGTCTCTGTCTCACTCGGGTTTGTCGGCGGGAGGTCTGCTTCTGGGGTTAGTCTTGGGGTTGTGGTGCTTGTTTGGGTCGGTGATTTTGTGTGGTCTGGTAGTACCTTTTTCTGCTTGTGGGGGCCGAGTTTAGGGCACGGGGGTGCATCGTGTATGCAATGACTTCTTTTTCTGTTACTCAAGAGTTTGTACAGAGTATGAAACGAATGACGACAACTAAACCACGGGGAGCCGCGGTGGTTCTATTCGACCCGAAAGAATTACTGCAGAGGAATCTTGATGACGTCATGCATTGATTGGCACAATGTCTTTTGATACGGGCCGAAGTTTCACAAGAATTGTAAATGCATTCATAAACTTTTGGAATATGGAGACTTCCAAGACTCTTCAAGTGTTTGAACGAAAAGTGACGGATAAGTTGTATTTCCTGTTTAAATTCAGAACTGCCTATGACCTGAATAATGTGTTGATTCATCAACCTTGGAACCCTTTTGGCCATACTATGATTCTCTTACCGTAGGAAGTACATACACAGATTGAACCTTTGATCTTTCAACTTGTCCCCTTCTGGGTTAAATTTGGGATAACCGACCCTTTTTCGGCACACCGGATTTCCTGTATAAATTTGGGCAGAGTCCTGGCCAGGTTTTGATCACTGAACCAAATGAGGACAATAGGCGAGTCACGACGAATGGATACCGCGCCCGAGTGGTTATGGATATTTATGGGGTGTTCCCGCCGGCGGTCTGGGCAGACCTGGCCAGTGGGCCGCTTTTGATTAAGACCAAATATGAAAGAGCCTCGATAAATTTTTGCACTATCTGTTTTAAGATGGGACATCACGTCGCAACGTGTTCTGTGATTCTTGAAGAGGATAGCCTGGAGTAGAGGGGAGTAGCCAACATCCAGGAACCACGGCGATACAGAACCCGAGTGGGGGAGCGAGATAATCTAGCACATGTTACGTTTTGGCTCGGCAGTTAGTACCAAAGAAGGGCAGGGAGGATGGGGATCAGGGTCGGCGGTCTCATTCCCGTTCTCTTCCTGATGTGACCTGCACAGACGTAGGACAGAGGGAAATGCCCGGTTGGACTGGGGCGCTGGTATCCAAGATTCCCAGGGATACCCATAGGTTTGACCGATCAGGACAGAAGTAGTGGACACCCTCACGTTGGGCAGGGAGGAAGGTCCGAATACTTAAGGGCCGATCGAGGGGGGGATGGCTCACCTGTGGTCGATGAGGAGCTGCTGACTTTTCAGGCCATCGTTGATACGACCAGGATCAGAGTCGGGGCGGGAGGACAGATTTTGGGGTCTTCCTATTTCAGGGCGGGGCGACCCGGTTCAGGGCGCTGGTAGGACTCTAACTCCAGGGGTCAGTGTTACATCTCCTTGCATACTGGAGATTTAAAGATTGTACCATCCTTTCTTCAGACATTGTGGCACGCGAGAGCCCAGTTGGCACTATGATTTCCTCCACTAGGATCCTTGCTCCCAAGAGCCGAGCTAGCCACGACGTTTCCCCCTCTATCTTGTGTTATCCTCCGTCCTAGTCACGCGTGGTTCACAAATAGATGCGGGCTAAAACGCGAGTCGCCGAAGTATCTATACCATCACAGTCACATCATGCCAACTTTCACAGACTTCTCACTCTCAGGTGCGCACTTCTTCT
>JACGCM010001739.1:0-18199 GCA_014058105.1 Kingdonia uniflora
TTGATCCCAAACTACTAACTAATTTGTAGCCCTTACGGCTCTAACCACTGTAACTGTAAGACTCAAAATCTATTGTCTCGGCTCATCATGCCTTTGACGATCGTTTCACTTACAGCATCCCGCGATCTTTATGTACTTTCTTTTGGTGTCGAGAAAGTTGGCCATATAAAGGGGTCAAAACTATAAAATGGCAATCTTTCTTTCGTTCTCCAATCATTCTATTATCGGGGGTATCACTGACGAAAGGTACCAAAAGGACTGTAGAGTTATTAAGATACTTCGAAGGCGTCCGTCAAGGGAGGTTGTATATAAATTATCTCCATTTCTATCGCTGAAGTAGACGGCAAGGAAAAATGTGTGCTCATACTCTTAAGATGTTTAAGTTATTCTTACTTTGAAGAACTGCGTCTCACTTGATTGATAACATTGATGGTTTTACCTAGCAGTTTTGGATCCTTCTAAAAAATTTTAAGATGTTAGGGTATACTGCCATAATCCTGAATCAGACCTGGAAATTATGAGTGATCATAGTATTATCTCTGAGATTGAACAATGAGAAAGAAAGCAGATGGGCTTATTGACTACGGTCCATAAGCAGTTTGTCTATCAATTCTCAGGGAAAAGAAGAGAAGTTCAAATACATCAAGGTTCTACAAAGAAAGGTCCAAATCTGGTCCAGCGCAGAGTCTTGTTCCAGGAATGGGAACAGGAAACAAATGGCGTCTGTTGTCATGCTACTTTTACTAGTTTATAGAGTTTTTCTGTAAGAAGAAAGGCATATGAAGCATGACTGTCCTTCATACAAATTGTTTAACAAGAAGAGGCTATTAGTTCTGTTATGTTTGCTTTGACTCAAAAATTTGGCTGATGTTCTTAACAACTCTTGTGGGTAGATCAAGGGTAACTATTCACATTT
Source organism: Kingdonia uniflora (assembly GCA_014058105.1). NCBI lineage: Eukaryota > Viridiplantae > Streptophyta > Magnoliopsida > Ranunculales > Circaeasteraceae > Kingdonia > Kingdonia uniflora. Next base: position 917 of record JACGCM010001739.1, read on the forward strand.
GAATTCTCGACAGGGTTCCTCAGACAGGCGCCCGATGCGGCCTTAAGAATAGTTTTATCGAGAGATACTAATGCTTCCCATTGATTTTGTTGGTAGCTCTTCCTTGATTTTAGACCATGGGTGTTACTTTAGATTTGACAGACAACCTTTAGGTTCTATCAAATGAGATTATCTCTATTTTTTTTATTTTTTCCATATCCGTACCTACCTTCCCCCCACCCCCCCCACCGCACCCACCTAACTCCCTATACCTCTTATAAACCCACCCCAATCACCCCCCAACACACCGTTGCCAGCCCCAACCACCAAACCCCCCCCTCAAACTCCCCCCCCAACCCCGGCCCCCCAAATTCCCCCCCTATGTACAGTCCAAAGCCCAACCCTTAATGATAAACCACCCGCCCGGCTCTGTACGGGAGCCTAATCCCTCCACATTCAGACATCAGCCAATATCTCCTCCCCCCCCCACACCCCCCCCCCCCACCCCGTGATTCACGACACCCCTGCCATATTCACACCCCGTTCGGTTGCACTCTTTTCGCAGTTTTATTAATTTTAGCAGGTGGTTTTGGACATTATTCATCCGATTCTTATTTGTTCTAGTTTACTATTGATGGGTTATATCCTCTAGCTCTTGATCATTCATTTAAACTTCACTTATTATGTTTTCTGCGAAGGCTAGTTCTTCAATCACTTCTAAATGTTCTAAATTTTTTTAGCAATCGCCGATGTTATGGCGCAAACGACTAGGACATATTATATAAAGAGTTAGAGAATTATGGTTTCGAGATGGGGTGCTCGGGGATTTAACTTCTTTTGCTTTTTAGACTTACGTAATTGCATATCGTGAAAAATTGGCCCGATTCATTAAATTTTACGCTACTCGATAGCCTGACCTTTTTTATTTGACTCTTAGATAATGGGGACTTTTCCTACCCTGTCAACAAGAGTCATCGATATTTTATACACATTATTGACGTTTCGCTCGTTATACCTATATTTTTCTTATCCATCTAAGTTTGAATCACTTGATATATTCAAGACTTTCCCATTGGAGGTTGAGAAGTAGTTTAGATTAGAGATCAGGTCGTTCAGTCAGAGCAAAGAGGCAAGTATATGGTAAGATCGATCAAGACCGCCAATATTCAGGACCGCATTTTATTAATATTTGCAGATCGGGGTATTGTAGCCCAATCCAACTACCCTGGATCACTAAAGTAGAACGGTGTTTGTAAATACCCTAATCACTAATCATAATATGGTTCATTAAGGCAAGTTGCATACCGATTTAACCTGTAATTTGTGGGGAGAATGTTTACCGCCATTCTTTATATTCAGAATCCAAGTTCCTTCTCATTCTGTTCCTCCTAATCCTTAATATCAGGACCTGAGAGAAATCCTAGTCTTAATTTACGTGCATATTGGGGTTCTCGGCAAGGCAAAATTGTTTAACCCATCTGGAAAGATAGATTTTGAGGACTGCTAGTTTTTCTTTATTGGTTTCCGAGAGTATCAAAAAAGTCTTAGGATTCACTTTATTAAAATTGGCTATTAACGCATTTGTGCCCACCATTTTACACTATTATAACTGTCATAAACTAATTAAATTCCAAACTACTTAACGTGTCGTTAGGAATATACTGCCGTATTCTTTATAAAATGTAATATAGTATTTACACACTTTTACGCGTTATATTTCTTCATAGCGTTTAGATATATATCCGCAATTCTGGAAATACCTTAATCCAGTTACATCGTCGAAAAATTAATGAGATAAATACTACTTTTTTCCATCGTCTATAAAATCGATACTTTGCATCTTTTCTTCCCAAAATGATACTAAAATTACAAATCGATACTGTCCCGCACCTACTACCCCCGTTGCTGCCCCTCCTATTTTCCTACACCATTTAAATGTTATGGGTAGTCAATCTGCTATATTAATAAATTTACCAACTCTACGATTTTGCATAAATGACAAAGCTATAACAAACATTACAAGATATCCAAATACATGACAACGTTCGCAGCCATCAAAAATGATAATAATGCAAAAAAAAATGAACCTATCACACTGGAGTTGTTTGAGTTTCTACTCTGCTACAGTATAAGAACTAATAAGAGGGAAATTCCCCTTAAATACCTACCACCATAAAAATCCAAGCTTCTCTCTTCTTATTCTTCACAGCAAAGCTTTCCCAAATCAAAGTAGATTCTCTTTTTTTACTATTGTCCTTCTTCATGTGCCAAGTCTTCCAACTATCCCGTTGTCCATTTCCTAAGGTCCTCACACAGAGTCCTTGGGAGGAAAAGATCGTTGTTATCCTAGGTTATTCTTGTTACCAAAGACGTTGTTATCTTCACTTTGACCATTAAAGTAGCGTTACAGTAAATATTAACTCAAACTTTTGCATCCATCATCTCTAACTATGTATCCACATCATGATTTGAAGCCTTTTTTATTAGAAAAAATGTTATGCAAGACGATACACTTTGTACATAATCATTTTTTTTTTGTTTTTTATCATTATCTTCTGCTACTTTATCATTTGCCATTTTTCATATGTAAGTTTTGGCATTTTTTTTATCTACAATATATTATTAGAATAGTTCATTGATATCTTTTATTTTGGGATTCCTATCATTTTTTTAGGGATTGCTGAAGCGGAGTTTTATATCATTTTTCTTATTTGTTTTTAGCTACATTACCAGAATTTAATTATATCATTTGTTTTAGGGATGAATGGAGTTCAGCTTTATACCATAATTTAGTTTGTAGGGTGTAATGGTCAAATTCTGCGAGCTCGAAGTGGCCTGGGAATTAGTCCTTACACCAATTTACCTATGACGAGAATCTAATAAACAGGAAATGACACAGGTATTTAGCATGGAAAACCAATAAATTGGTTAAAAACTATGACCTCGTGTTGAGGGTTTTGAAATAGTGAAGTTTATTGCTTGAGGTTGATGGTATTTTATTAAAGTTTTTTCAAGGCTTATAAATGTTTGATCTTGTGAATAAGAATTTGGAGTGTTGAGAATCTTAGAAAATATAGTTGTCTTGGTGATTTCTCGTGTAATTTTCTAGTCCTCGTCTCTTTTGGAACTTTCTCTTTATATAGGCCTCTTCCGTAGTTCTTCATCGTGTTGGAGCACGTTCACCAGACAATGGTAAGTGGCTATTGACTGAATAACTTCTGAGTTTTTGAGAGACAGGTGGCTTTGACTTGTTCAAGTTTTTTAGTTTAAGCTTGACCCACGTTCTTTATTAGTTCATCAAGTATGTGGTAATGTTGACTAGAGAAGTCGTGTGGAGAATACGTGAGCCTGACAGAGGTAATTCGAGCTGGGGACAACTTGGTTGAGAATGATTTACGGGTGTCTTTGGTTGAGATTGAGGGATAGGCCCTACAATCGCCCCCTCGCAACCGAAGTCATGGGTACTATGGTTGAGAAAGATCTTGTATTTGTGGGTATTCAGGTTAGAAATTTAAATGTGATGGAAGTAATGATGGTGTTTGACTACATGGGAAATGCGGGTCAAAGGAGGATGTATGTGCATTGAATGTTGATGAGAATTGATAGACGCGACGGTTAGGGTTTGAAGAGTTACATCTATATTGAATGATGAAGTTTGGGAAATTTACCTGTATAATAAATCTAGGGTATATATAAATAGTGCCTGTACCGAGGTTCGCTTGCAAAGTACGTCTCTTCTGTTATAATATTATCTGCAAGTTGAGAAGATGGTGAAGATTTTAGTATGGTACTAGAAGAGAGAATTGCTTCTAAAATGCAGAGGCTAAAGTTGAACTTTTTCGGGGATCAGTCCTTCGAGGATCCTACCTTCAATTGTCCTTCGACATATCGAGGACTATCGGTAAACGAAGTAGCTAAAGCTGAAGAAGAATTTTACTATAGATGAAGGTTTCACCATGTAGTCTTAACAGGCGAGTAACATTGGGTTTGTCTCCGCATCCTTGCGGAGGATAAGGATCAGGAGAACAGATGCAGGGATAGCGTAACTACGATGCAGTTGCGCTGATCTTTTATGTTATTCTAGATTCTGTTAAGGTTGGGCCCTCTTCATCTCTACCAACTCTCCGGGGGTAGAGGTTATAGAAGAGGCGGTGATGGTAGGGAGAAGGAAGACGGAGAGTAGAAATCTGTTTCTAACTTCCATCACACTTTGTGCTAAGAAGACCTTCAGTTTGAAGAGTTGATTCAAGCACTGAGTCTCCTGCTGTTCATAGATTCCATTTAGAGTTCATCTAGACTTAAACCAAACTCATGGAAGGGAAGGACTAACTTATTTTCCATTTCTATTTTGCATCAGGTTGAAAAATTATTAAAGCAAGACGAACGAAAGATTTAATGTTTTGGAGTGCCTGAAAGACTTGTCAGCTGTGGCAAGCACTGAAAAAAAATACCTATAAAGTACCTGATGTTGAGTACTTGAAAAACTTCTTATCTGAAAAGCACTAAAAAAACTTATTATTTGTAAAAGCACTTGCAATCAATTTGATATTAATAATTTTTTATCCAATTCGTGCTGATAAAAATAGATTAACTCTTAAAATTGAGTTATGTGAAGATTTGTAGAATGTTGTATAAGATGATATGTATGATGAGTATAGAAAGTAAAGTATTTATAAGAATCGAGCAGAGTATATATTGTTATAAAAAGGAAAAATGTGTGTAGATGCAAGTACGATTTGACCTAGCGGATGTGGGGAGAGAAAAATGATAGGATTTTAAGAATGAAAATTCGATCTCATGGAGGTCGATTAGAAAATTAGATTTGGAACGAATAAATTTGACCTAAAGAGATATGGAATGATTGAGTTCGAGAGGAAGAGATATGCTTAAATACTTTCTCTCAAGATTTTGGGGTTTTCGTTATGAATAAAAAGATTGTACCACGTGTGAGGGGGAATTGGTAGTAAAATGTAAATTAAGGGTAGAATGAGCTTTGAACATGGGAGCAGAGGAAGAATGGTACGACTCGATCTCAAAGAATAGTCATGCCGATGAAGGATGATTGGTAATAAAGATCGCTTAAGTGGGGATAGAATTTTGGACCACTGGGTTTATGATGCTGAGTTGCCAGTGAGGGGAATGTCAGCTCGATGGTTAGATTTAAAGGCAGGGAACTTGAGTATGCCCATTTTTCTCAATGAGGATGTTTTCGTGAATTGGTGAGGGATCCTTCAGATCGAGAAGAGATGGTGGGATTGATTGCTGAGGTAGAGATTAAATTTAAGGATACAGGATCGATGTAGATTGACAGTCGGTGATCAAGGCTATTTAGATGTAATTATATGTGAGGCGAACGGAGCTAATGTAGTAATAAGGATTACAGAATGTAACAGTTTAGATTTGAATCATTCTGAAAGAAAGTTGTTAAAATATCCTCTATTTCTGTAAATGTTGCTTGTGCCTTGTGTAAAAAGAATTTTAAAGTATTTAAAACTTGGTTATGGGAGCTTTGGAAATGACGTCATTGTTGCTATAAGATAAAAGAAGAAACACGTACATAAAAAGTAGGGAGGTTTTAATTTTTTCCCTTGTGGAAAATTTGCATAGACTCGATTACGTGTTAAGGGTGATTCATTATGAGTATGGTGAAGTTAGATGGAGATTTAGAAAAGAGAGATAAAAATAGATTAAAATATAGGGTAAAGGAAATGATGGGAGGCGCTTGTACCGAAAAGGTGCAAGACGTCTGATATGGGTAGTAGAAAAGATGCCTTGGTTCCAAAACCGAGGATGGCCCGTGTGAGGCTCAATAACTGCCAGCAGTTAGGGAGAGAAAATTTAAACTTGCATTATTACATAAAAATACATACATATAACTTCATTAATATCTCAAGACCTTCATCCAATATTAACGGAGAAGACTATCATATTCTCTATATCTAATTAGGCTATAACTAGTAAAGCAGCGGTGGGCTCATTAAAATGCGAAGAACTTCTAATCTAGCAATACGACCAGCATCCTTTGCTGCTGTTCTTTGAGAATCATTGAAGTACGTTGGGACTGTAATAATAGCTTTAGTAAATTTGTCATTCATAATCTTTGATGCATCATCCACGAGTTTCCTCAATACCTAAATATGCAGAAAATTAAGCTTCGCATTTACTATTTAGGTAACTAAAACATTAAGCAATTCATAAATCTCATAACTTGATAGGTACCTGCGCAGAAATCTCTTCAGCAGCAAACTGTTTCCCAATAGCAGGACACTCAATCTTAACATTTCTATTCTCATCTTTAGACACTCTATATAAATCCTGTTTAGATTCCTCGTCAACCTCGTTCATCTTCCTCTCTATAAACCTCTTAATAGAGAAGAAAGTATTCTCAGGATTGACAGCAGCTTACCTCTTAGAAATCTGACCAACAAGCCTGTCACCAATCTTAGTATACGTAACAACAGAAGGGGTGGTTCTTTGCCTTCAGCATTAGTAACAATGGTAGGTTTCCCTCCTTTCATTGTAGCAACAGCTGAATTAGTAGTTCCTAAATCAATAGCAACAACTTTCTCATTCACAACTCTAAGAGGACCTCTTCCTCCTGTGAAGAATCTCTTAGTAGATGGACTCCCAAAGAAGACACTATTTCGACTTCTTGAAGAAGATGAAGTCTTTCTTGAAAACAAACTAAGATAACAAGCCTGGAAAGTTAAGGTATAAGCAATTAAGACTCACCATTGAAGGGAAATTGACAGAGAACGACACCCAGCCCATCAACAAGTATTTTGAAGTTGAGTTCACTAACAGTTAAAGTAAGTGCATCGTCAAAGAAGTTGCGAAGCACTGGCACGATTGGAGAAACATCTACATCTACTGACAGAAAATCCAAAGCATAGTAATCCCGAGCCATGGCTTCATAGTCCCGGTTAACCATTTGAACAACTTGGCCAATAATAGCAAACCTTGCTTCTTCTGGTGTCTCGTTCATTATCCCAAAATAAAGAAAAGAAAATCCAAAACCTTTAATCTTCTGATGAAGGTCAACATGAATAAATCAATATTCAAGAAGTTGCCTAAGATTGCATTAGATACCTGCATTTACCAAATCCAAAACCTTTAATCCCTATTTTTAATGGCTTCCTGTTCATTTATTTTGACACCATTCACCCAGTCCATTGTCAATACTTTCAAACTCGTGTAATCCCTGAAGATATCTGGCACATGGACATCTTCTTTGTCGGCATATAGCCTTTTAAACTTTTGTACATTCTGCCTCTCCTGGATAGACCTGTCAAAATCAAAATGTAAACACAAGAAACCAGGAAATCATCTTAACTATATGTCAACCAGGAATCAACACCAAATCAAACTTGAAAGAAAGGAGCCCTGGCTTGGTGCCTGAATTCTACTTTGTTCATTGATAGATAGAAAATAAATTATTCATGCTTTAGACGAAAAGAATATACCATTAATTATTAAACTAACCTGGACGTAGTTGAGCTCCTGATAGACTCTACATCTGGAAAATGGTGTCAAGAGACAGTCCCAACTTTTTCTTGATGCATAAAAATGCCTCTACATCTGAAAATGTCGTCAAAGCATCTTGTTCATTTAAAGATAGAGCGAGAGTTGAATAAACATCTACACTACTACAAAGTTAAAACAACAATTCTGAAGGAACAAAGCTGAAGAAAGTGATACCATTCACCACAAAGCACCAAATAAAAAATAAGGGAATTCAAAAAATCGATATTATTTGTTTCTCGCTACTTAAGATGATATCCCTATAGTCTGTGCAAAGTGTTATGCTAACTAAGAACACATACATAGAGAAATCATTTAAATTTTGGGTACATTAAGTCATTAATATTTCTCAACACTCTACAGAAATTTAATAATTCTTACAAGGGTAAAATAAATCAGATCCAAATATGCCATTAATAGAAACATCAGTATGACCAAAATTTAGCAAATATCTGAATCAAGTTAAGTTAGCAAGGAACAGATGTTGATTTTAAACCCTATCGTTAGGCCAACAGTTCCTCTTAAACCAAAAGCTTGGATCAAATGTTGAAAACCAAAAGTATGATCATTTTAAATCCAACAATCATAATTTAATAAGATGGGAGAGTAAATGCTCTAGCTCCCTGTCAATTTGCAGATATTATTGAAATGGTACTGGGGATGATCCACTCGACGAGTACGAATCAAGGTACAGATAGCCCAAATCACCCTAAGTGAACAAACTCATATTCAATAACCTACCGTGAGTTCTTGATACCATAACCAACGAGACTTTAATAAAGAAATACACATACTTCTTCAGGATGGTGAAGTGACATCTTATGCACATCCTCATGCCATGATTCATCGGGCGCAAGGGGGATACTAGGAAATGTTGTACCAAATAATGACTGTACCAGCACTTTCAACCCTTTAATGCATTGTGATAAAGGAAAATAATATGATATAACATGATCAAAGAAGAAAGAATATTCATCACTACTGTTAAGAGTTAAATAAAGTGGACGCTTCAACATGTTTTGAATAAATTCCTACTTCAAAATTAGGACTAGTGAGAAAGTAAAAGGGCATAGTGAAGTAGCTTACCGTGGAGTCTAGATTGTGGTTTTTTAATTTTATTTTACTTCTTTTATGTTCAGCAAAATAGTAATATCAATGACTTTGTTTTATACACAATATTTCTTTTCAGATTGTTGAACCAATCATTTTAGTTTGCCCATGTACAGCTGCGTTTCATGCTCCTTGCTCTTGTAGTTTTAAGGCATTTTTTATGAAACAAATTTATTTACCGATAGTTGTTGACCTATTTAGAGACATAGAAGAAGTCTCAAAAGCCTGGAATAAGGTTCATGCTATAGTCCATTTTCTCAAAAGAGGTTTGAAGCATGTTCATGGACTAAAGATTTGCTAAGACAAATATGTGAATCTCGAACTATGTTTCAGGACTAATGATCTGGCAGGACCAACATGTAAATCTAACACATCGAACAAAATATAACTAATGCCAAATCTTTCTCTTTTTTCAAGTAAAATAGTTTAACTTAATTGTTTGAATGGGAAAAAGATGTCTAGGATACATTTTACCTTATCAATTCCAAAGTTTGGAGTTTGTCGATACATTTTAGGCCACTATATTTCCTGAAATTCAAAGATGTTTTACTAGAATTAAAATCAGCCAACACTTTGAATTTCATCAACCAAAAAAATTAGGGCATAAGCAAGAGATTCCAAGTCATCTCACTTGCTTCCAGTTCTTTCAAGGTGCGCATGCACACTTGCGTGACGCACCGTTCCCTTGTTAAGTCATAAAAACTTTAAGCCAATAGAGCAACAGAATTAGAAGAAGAAAAAGGAAAGTTTGTTATATGTATAGCAATAATCGGTACCTAAAAATGTCTGGTCGCTTATCATAATCAACATGCTGGTTTATCAAAGTACCTTTTCACTTGCAGGCTAATACCAAAAGGAAAATATGCAACATATAATTAGTTACCTATTATTGAACGCGTTTGGTACAAAAACTGAATATAAGCTAATTTAGTTACCTAATCCAAGATCAACTAGGAATAGTTTCTTCTCTTCAGGAGATCCTGGGGGACCAAGTCAAAAATTCACCGGCTTAACGAAGCATAAACTGGTGCAGATGGAAACTACCAGTAGTTGTAGATAGGAATCTAGCTCATCTCGTTGTAAAGTACTACTTTTGGTCATATGTCGTTCATTATTCAAGGAAACATCTGTAGACAGTAGATAAACCCCACAATATAAATCTCGCATTAATAGCATATAGGTGAAAATATTGCTCAAATCAGACAGCTTAAAAACCTTTTGGATAATTTATAATTATTCTAGATTTGTAAACTTTCTAACCTGACCTGTCTTTCAAAATCTTCAATCTTCTTCTCATCTTCTTCTTTGAGATATAACATTACCAGCTTCCTACAAGTGAGATCACATTCAAAACCCAAACAACTGAAAATATATTAGTAGAAAGAGAAATTAGTAAAGGTACCTTAGCAAGAATCATGGACGCATTTACTGTAGCAAGCTGTCGTTTTAAGTCCCCAACAATAGTTTCGGTAATTTCATTAATACTCGAAAGAAACCAAGCGTAACAAAGTATAAATTAATTGATTAATAACACTAATTGATTGACTCACCAATTTGATTGAAGCAATCATAAACTTCTTCCATTTCCATTAGCCCCATATTGGTGTCAATACCATGAATACTTGTCCTTTTCCATCCTCCTTTATCCGGGTTTGGGACCGGCAATACAACCATATGGCTCCATTGGTGGAGTTGAAAAAGACTTTGCCTGTAAGAAAACAATTAGTCAGTGACAAAAAAACTGTTGCAATTCAAATAACATATGCATATATTGGAAACAATAGCATTATAAACAATTTTTATCCAGATCTAGAAACACAATCCATAACTAAATCTCATACACACTATTACATAAGTATATGGGAGAGATCTAAACATTAACTAAACTAAAAATTCCTAAATTCTTATGATATCCAAGAGAAAAAACTAATAAAAAAGTTATCAGTCCAAAAATAAATAATCCCTAAAACTATTAGGAAACACCTAACGACTCGACATATCATTCTTCAAAATCAAGACACCATATAGCCCAAGCAACATAAGCTCCTTCCCCAACGTCACCTAGATCCTCTGAGTACCCATCATCTTTACTCAACAGAGTTCTAGGCTTAATTATTTTAGACAAGAGAATCTTATAAAATTCATCACCCAATAGAACATTATGAATAAGAGTATCTGGATCTACCGTGACCACCTCGCCACGGGCAACTCTACGATCCTTCTGGCTGTTCAGAGTACATTTTTTATTGAGATGAGGATGAAGCACCTAAATGTTAAAACCAATAATTAGAATAATCTACAGGAAAGAAAATGCTTAATTAACAATATACTGAGAGAACTTTGGAAAGTCTATACCGGAGATGGATATTGATATGGTCCCACAGATGGTTATGATGATGAGCTAGTCCTAATCTGTGAAGCCTCCTACAATCACATATATGTATAAATATCAATCTATATGTACTATTAATCGTGATTTTACAATAAGAGAAAATATAAAAAACAACTAGAAGTTACCATAAATTTTTTTGAAGTATATGTGAGTTTGGTTATGTCAACCTCCAACTTATCCACCTTATTAATCATTTACAAATTTTTACTGCGTAGATATTCATTTTGTCTGATCAAGTGTTTCGTCTTTTTGATGACTATTGGATAAACACCCACTCCAAGTCCACGCATACGGCCTATGTTTTCTTTCTTTTGTAACGCCTAGAAATAAATAGATCTTAAGTTCTATGAAATTAGGAATATACACCAAATGGTACAATTAGTCATAGGATTATCAATGGATCGAATTAGATTTGTATCATATCAGGTTAGTGTTGATTGTGGTCTGATCCGTTAACATGGCGAATTAAATTTCTATAAATAAAAGGAGAAAAAGGTTCCAATCCAATATAAACACATCAAGCCAAATGTGATAACGGATTAAATCATGTCCATTGACATCCCTAGTTAATTAGAGCTTTACAACATTGAGTTAAACGCATACCTTCGCAAGGGAATCATCTACACTTGCAAAGTTTAGATGAGGCTCTAACCTCTCGATCGTCATTATTGTCTCCTATATAAATCAATGAACATGGAAAACATTATAGGAAAATACTATAGATTACTATTTTAATGCAATGACTGAAAATTTTACTTACAGCTAGTTCAGGACATTGAACAGTATTATCTCTTTTTGTATGAGCTGTAAGATATACTTCTGACCTCGCGGCCAATGCGTCAGAATTGAGTTTCCTCTTCATAGCCTGAAGTTTAAATTTAATAATATTAAATATAATTGAAGATAACTACATGTAAAGATATAAATGAACATGAATATATGAATAGGGAATGTTCACCGCTTATACCAGTATATGACGTATAACAGGTAAGCTCCTTCTTTTTACACATATCGAAGCTTTTAGTTTGCTCTGATTGACTTTGTTCCTTGCACTGGAAGCCTGCGCAAAAATAATGTATAAGTCGTAGTCATTATAACATTAATGACTATTAGCATTATTGAGTTACAGTTGTACATACCATATGCTCTGCAGAATTAAAAATATCAACAAACATGTACCAGTCATCATCAGGGACTAACGGAGGGGTAGGACGAGCTTTAACATCCACTGGATCATGACGAGTAATATATTTGGTTCGTAATCAACACTTATTAAGCCTCTAAGAAGATGCAATTTTCTTTTTCAAGTAATCATCTGATACAAGTGACATTTCATAACCTTCCTAAACATGGTTTCATTCACAAATTAATAAAACAAAATATTAATAAAATAATAAAGTTTGAGACATACCTGCTTTGATATAATTTAACTTCACAAATTTTTCCTCCAGCTTTTCTAGGATCCTGTTAGTAAAATAAGCAGGCACGAGTCGGATATCAACGTAAATTATTGGTATGCCAGTACGAGCCAACACACCAACGTTTGTAACATATGCGATCGTATCTTCATCAACACCATTTGGTTGCCCTAAATGGTTGACACTAACATTTCTTTTCCGTCCATCTGGTAAGCTAGTTGGACCCCGAGAGGGACCCCTCTTCTTCTTAGCTGTAAATGACGAAAAGTACAAAAGGTTATATATTAGTCACTAAAGATTTCCTATTACTAGATGGAAGATATAAATTGTTAAGAATAAAAAGAAAAATCAATTTCATACCTTCGCCAACACTATTAAGTGTATCATTTCCAATTGTGGTGTTAGAGTCCATAAATCTAAAAACTACTTGTCACATAAAGAAAATATAAATGCAATAATGGAAGGCTAACATAAAGTTGCATAAACATAATTCATAACGGTAGTACAAGATATTGGATGTAATAATAATCCACAAATAAAGGGACATGGTGATGTACATCTTATCAACATAAATATCAAAGATTAAAATGAAGCTGAATTTTTATGCAGAAATAAATTTACTCCAAGACAAGAATTCCAATATAAGTCAAAAATATAAACCAACAAATAGAATGTAATGTTTTGTGGATTCTAATGAATGAAAATGCAACCTAAAACTACACGTAAACCGAGAATAATGTAGCTGCCCAATAAAGTTAATTTATTCGCCTCCTTTTCTTAGTTTTCTCAATTACCACATAACTATCATCGAGGTCGTCAGATATTAACTCATCTTCAGCTATAGGTTCATTATTACATAGATTAAGATCGGCAACTGCTAAATTAGGTTGCTCTGACATAAGGGATATTTCATCTTCAACTTAACTTTTGCTGGAGTATCCAATACTATGTGCCAGTTATGATCTAATGGATCCTTAGAGTAGAAAACTTGTTTTGCATGTTTTGCAAGAATGAATGGTTCATCCCATACTATGTCTGAGCTAGTAAAGTTTAACAATTTGACCAATTTTAGCCTTGCCTCCTCATCTACTTTAATGCCTTAAGTCACTTTCACCCAATCACACTTAAATAAGATAGGCTTGTATCCTTTTCGGTACTCTAATTCGATTATATCTCTGAGAACACCATAGTATGTTGCAGACTCGTCTGTCGGATCTTTGTCCTTTGAACTGAAATGAAATGTCATAACACAAGTCGTACTAACCCCACTATTCTGATTTACTTTAGTTGCCTCGTAGTCTTTTGTAGCAAAGAGGAAGCCGTTAGCACAAAATCCAGTGGTCCTCTAACAATATCATGAATGTCCATGTCATCTAATTCAGTAAACTCAGCCTGAAAAAAAATTTACAAGTTATCAGAACATTCCTCTTTTAGACTCAACAACTTATTTATAATTCATAATAACTATGTAATACCTATTTTTTCAACTAGAGTATAAACTCTTCTTCGTTTGCTGCTCTAACATTCCCCGACTTCCTCTTTCCAACTGTCTTACAACATTTTAAGAAGTCATTATGCCGACTACGTCTACAAATTAAGACTTGAAGCATTAGAGATTCATAAGGTTTAAAAAAAATTCAAGAGAATATATGAAAAACAACATACCTTTTTCAATCATCAAAATGAGATGACTACCGATTACCCACTTTCGAGCTTATTCATACTCAATACCGGATAAGACCAAACTTTTACCCGACTGACCGGGCCAAAATCACTACCATATTCATTTTCATAAATATAGTCATTTACCCTATCTAGCAAAGAGTTTGATCCATCCATAGACACCTCCAGTCCTTGCAATAGGCTTTCAGTACCTTTACCTTTATATTTAGTGTAATATATCAGTGTTTCCACTTGTATGTACCTTTCTGCTATACAACCATTTGGTTGTGCTTTGTTACTGACGTACCCCTTTACGTCTTCATTAACCTTATAATTAAAGAATAATTAGGATTTTTACTAAATAAATATATATTATTGAATGAGTCGAATGAGAATATCGCATACCTTTCAAAGGATACATCCATCTACTACAGATAGGATCACATAAATGAGCCTCGTATGCTAAGTGGATTGGAGATGCATCATTATGACGAATACTGAGGGAGGAAAAACTTTCTCTAGCTCACATAATGTTCTTTCCATTCGTTTTTCCAATGTAATTAGGGTATCAACATCTAAAGTTCTTGAGCATAGTGCACTAAGAAAAACATATACTATGACTTAGTGACGAATTTCCTTCCTATCCTTAAATGCATGTTGAATCAAAATGGGATGTAGATGTTGCATCAAGATATAATAATCATGAGACTTCATTCCCTTTAAATCTATGTCACCTTCCTTGACAATATTTTTCCAATTACCACTGAACCCATACGGGACACGTAAATCACGCAGTGTTTTGAGGAACATTATTTTCTCCTCTTTTCGTAACCAATATCGACCCAGTTTCATGATCTTTTTGCCATTTTTAATTTTAGCCACAAACCCTCCTTAATTTTTAGACGCTTTAAGTCTCTTCGAGCGTTTGCATCATCTTTTACTTTCCCCTTCATATTCAACATTAACGCTGCCAAGTTCTGACTAACATTACTTTCATTGTGCATAACGTCCAAGTTATGTCTTAAAGGAAGATGTTTCCAATAATCAAGATCAAAGAATTTGATCATTTGAGAAACTTGAAGATTCCTTATTGATATCATCTACTTCATCATCTTCTTTAACATTTTCTTCAACATCTTTCTTACCCCCTTGTTTTTTCTTTTTAACCTTGCCCCAATGCACATTTAAGCTAGCGACAATCTTCCCAGCCTCTGTCCCCTTTAAAGGTAACAGTCGCCTTTGAACCACCTCCTTTTTATTGAAAGTGATAGCACGTTTATCTTTTCGAAGTTCATCTATGAATGCTAACCACCGTCTATGACTCATGTAAACATTTTTTTTTCCACGTGTAGTCTCAATGAGTCAATTTTGGACCACACAAGGACATGCAAATTTACCTTCTGTTTGGCATCCAGATATGTTCCCATAGGGCGGGAAATCGTGGATAGTCCACAGAAAAATGGCACGCGTATTGAAGTTTTCATTACTCTGTGCGTCCATAGTCGTAGCCCCTCTATTCCGTAACTCCCGCAATTCGGCAACTAGTGGTTGTAAAAAGACATCGATGTCATTTCCAAGTTGTTTGGGACCTTCAATGAGCAAAGTAAGAATCGTAAATTTGGCTTCATGCATAAACCAGGTGGAAGATTATATGGCACACAAAAAATGGGCCAATAACTATGACTTGAGCTTAAAGTGCCGAAAGGGTTGAACTCGTCTGTAGCTAGACCCAAGTGAACATTGCGTGGTTCACTTGAGAACTCTTTATATTTTTCATCAATGGACTTCCATGTAGGAGAGTCGATCGGATGTCTCATTTTTCCGGGTGGCATGCGCCCAGTTGAATGCCAAGCCATCTCCTTTGCAACCCATAGGACACTGCAATAGACCCAGCATGCAAAAAATAAACGCACTCCCTAATATAAGCCTTATTTTAAGTGAATGTTAGATTATTTAAGAAATATGACAAATAAATGCACCTACACATCCTTTGTAGCCTAGGCGTTAACGAGAAATATCGTAACACCTTCGCAGGGACTTGCTTCCTAAATAGAACTTTTTTGTTTCAAGAATTTGGACCCCACTCTGTCACGGTCTTATACCTCGAGCTACCACAATTAGATAGATGTCTTCAAAGCATGTTCCTTCCAATAAAAATTCAATCATTTGGGTATGCATGTATTTTTTTCATAATCAAGACCCAAGCTTGTTACAATCTTCTTGGCACGGTACGTATTATTTGGCATCTTATTCCCTGATGGTAGTACCTTTTGGAGTAATTGAAGTAGTTGTGTAAAACTCTTTTCACTCCAACCATTTTTAACCTTAAGTTGTACATCTTCAAAATGAAACTAAGAATTGTGAAGTCTTTGTAGCCAGGTACAAATCAGTCATAGCCTCACCCCTTTAAAATCAAAGATATTTGGGGTAATACACTCTGCAATATCATCCAGGACTAAATTTGACTCATCTGGAATAACTCATTTATAATATCTTCGACCTCTTGAGGTACTGAGCTTTCATCGTGCGCTGATTGGAAAATTGATGGTGTAAAACTATCATCGGTAACTACTTTCTCACCGTGAAAATCCCAAACCTATATGTTGGTGGGAACCTGTTCTTTAAAAGGTCATACCTTACTTCATCGTAAGAAACTTGAATCCTTCGGTTTCCACATCTAACACATGGGCAAGAAATATTTCTCTTACTAGGAAGGTGTATATGTGCAAAGTCATAAAAGATTCAATGCCAGCCAAATATTGGGAGTCAATATAGTTTGGGCCACGAAAGGAAAAGTAATCCAATTCCTATCCATCATTTATTTTTGGACTCTCCCAAAATATAGGTAACACATATAAATGAATTATGATTTTCATGACTAGAATTAATAGAAATGGTAATTCAAAAGTTAGCCCTCAACCCCTTTATCGAACCCAATTAGAGTTAAACCCTCAAAAATTAGGTATCTAAAGTCAAAAATATATATATTGATTCATATCAAATCAAACAATGAAAATGAAGAAATAAGAAATAGAGGTAATTGAATATGGGTTTCTCACAAAAAAAAAAAAAAAAAAAAAAAAAAAAAAAAAAAAAAAAAAAAAAAAAAAAAAAAAAAAAAAAAAAAAAAAAAAAAAAAAAAAAAAAAAAAAAAAAAAAAATAAGTCTACAATTTT
Source organism: Kingdonia uniflora (assembly GCA_014058105.1). Taxonomy (NCBI): domain Eukaryota; kingdom Viridiplantae; phylum Streptophyta; class Magnoliopsida; order Ranunculales; family Circaeasteraceae; genus Kingdonia; species Kingdonia uniflora. The sequence goes on from JACGCM010001739.1 coordinate 18,175, forward strand.
TAAGCAATATAGCTTGATATTTAAA
>JACGCM010001952.1:0-26132 GCA_014058105.1 Kingdonia uniflora
TGTCAGTAGGGACCGGCTGCAGGGCCAAAGCCGCCGCTGGGTCTGGCTCCGCCAGGGGCGGCGCTGCACGAGTGCGCAGCCCGCGCCTTTGTTCACCTCCAGCGGTAGAAGTAGGGGATCTTTGCAGTCAACGACATCCCTTTCCCGGTCAAATACTAATCGGGCGGGATATGGTGTAGGCGCCACAAGCGATTATAGCCAAATCCTACTGCCACAAGGCTACCGTATGGCTTCATCACCACTTCTTATCTGTCTCAAATTAATACGTATGGTATACGCGTGCCTACCAATTTTTTCAAATAGAAACAAGCATGTCCATTTTTGTCACCTTCGACATGTTCCTCTAACCCTCGTGCCAAAAAAGGCAATTCAAGCTCTCACTCCCCACCAAACAATCGCTCCACGCTCCAACTTCAGCACATCCATACTGATTGTACAAATCCATTTCTCTGAACATCGGCCTCCCGACTCTTTAACGAACTTTTCCTTGACGTTGCCCTACTCCCCTCTTCTTTGACCAAGTGAGGAAGCTCACCTCCCACAACACTGTTATTCACATACCCCGCAACTCCGGTATTGTCGACTAGTGGTATTCCCGTTATGAGGACAGCATCGATAGGCCCATCAGAGCCTCGTCGACCTCCTTCTTTGTTTTTTAACTCCTTCCCATTACTCTGACTCTCCAAGCATGGCACCATATCTTCTGTTATTAGTGTTCGAAACGCACGCAATCAGGAAGATCTTTCTAGTGGCACAGCTAACCAAGGCAGAGCTAGCCTTCTGCGGATGTCTGCTGTTCTTCGGCCGACATTTTTTTTTTTTTTCTTACCTCCTCACTTCATAACCTTAACCATCGACCTCTTTAGACCGCCTCTTGACAATAGAGCTACCACGCAATCTTGGTTGTGACATATTTTAATTAATCCTACCAAAAATCTGTCCAACCATTATACAGCTCTTCTTTACTTGTGACTGGTCCCTGTCGCCCTCTTCAAAGCGCAAACAGACCAAAAAGCATTAGCAACATTCCAATCAGCTTCCATACGGTCGAACATCGATAATTTTAAATACCCAACCACAGACCTAATGAAAATCGTCTTTACCGTATAATTACAATGATTATTCTTATGCACTGGTTAATCCCTTTAGGTGTTCCCCAGGGGTCTTTCTTCATCGAACTCATTCAATTCCGAGACAAGTACTCGTTCATCGGTGTAACGCCCGTCCAGTTGACACCATATATAAAAACAACGGTCTTTTAAAGAAACTCTCACCGAGTAACCGGAAGCCTAAGTTCTACGGGTGTCATCCTTAGTATGTAGTACAATCACCCAATCATCAACTATTATCAAGTCCATCCCCCCTGACTTAAGTCGACCATTTTATTGCCTCACATACCCTAAACAGGCTATACTTCAGAATTGAACTGACCACGGAACTACATCCTAAAAGTTCATTACTTTTGTTTAGTCTGCTCTAAGGGGAAGTTTCCAACCCCTTCTTTATTGTTCCGGTGGCACCAGAATCCATTCCAAGGCTAATTTTTGGTTGTATCAATTCAACCTGGTATCCTCTAGACCTTATAATCCCCAGCGAATACATAACTCCTCTTGAAGCTTTGTATTTCTTTGGTCTCTTTCCCTTTCCATACATGTCTCCTCATCCCCTCCTCCACATCTTCGTTCCTAACACCCCCCTACCTCATCGACGCACTAGCCTGGGGCCCGTGATCCACACCACCTTTTTATTGGACCTCATGTCATCATTAGTTTAAAAACCACACTAGGTTCACCCTAACTGTCCCAACGCAACCTAGGCCTTAGCGACAGACCCTGCCCTATATTTTCTTTCCCCACAACCATTGTACACAGAGTTTCGCACATCAATCTCAGGGGTACTACTTCGTCAATCTTCGCGTATTAGCTTTCGCATCATTTAATTGGTCCTCCATTTTAAAGAACCATAAATTATATTCCATCTTTTTACCCAGTTATATATATCAATATCTATACTTTATATATTTACTACGTTTCATATATTCTGAGTTGTGGTAGTTCTCATATTGCTGGGCTCAATCCATTTTCGCCATTGACTATCTGTAAACCAGTATTGGCAGCTCATTTCCTACTTACAGTTCACGATCCTTATATAACTTTTCCAAGTCTATTCTGTCGACTACTGTACTATGTCCATTCTTCCTCGAGAATTTTGATTATTCGTCTACTTAACGTCAGAATTATTTAAATTTGCTCCACTTTCAGGACTCAAAAGTTCTCGCAGAAACTCGACTATTTCCCCGCCAAAAATAACAACACGCCTTTACCGGCACCATTTCGCCCTTCTAACATACTTGACATAAAATCCCACGTCTTTTCTCTCCTCCCCCAACTTCTTTTTCGTCTCTTTCTCGCTTTTTCTCTTCTTGTTCTCTACTGCTTTCCTCCGGTTCTTCTCTTGCTTTCCTTCTCGCTTCTGTCCTCTTCTCTTTTTTTTCCTATTCTACTCTTCTCTCTTCTCCTTTCTGTTCTTACTATCTTTCTTTTTCTTTTCTTCATTCTTTGTCTTTCTTTCTTAGTCTTCTCCTTCTCCCTTTCTTTCTTTCTTCTTTTCTAGTCTTTTTCTCTCCTTCTGTCTTCTCTTTCTCTCTCTTCTTTCTTCTCCTTTCTTTTCTTTTGATCTTTCTTCCTGTCTCCTTCTTCTCTTTCTTTCTATTTTTTCTTATTACTTCTTTCTTCTTTTTCTTCATACGCGCCCTGCGCTCTTCTTATCTTCTTATCACTTCTCTCTTCTCTCTTTTCTTCTTCTCTTTCTTCTCGTCCCTTTTCTCGGGGTCTCTCTTCTCCTCTGGGTCTTTGTTCTTCTCTTCTTTCTTTCTCTGTCTTCTCGTTCTTATCTACTTCTCTATTCTTCTCTCCACTTCTCTCTTTCTTGTTCTTCCTATCCTATCTATCTCTATCTCTTTCTTCTGCGTCTAACTTCTTCTCTTTCTTCTTCTACTTCTCTTCTTCTTACCCAACTTCTCGTCTTCTTCTGTCTTCTTCTTTTCCTTTTCTTACTACCTTCTTTCTCCACTTCTTGCTTCTATCTGTCTTCTCCTTTCTCTTCTTTTCTTTCTTCTTCTCGTTCTTCTTTACATTCTTCTTCTCCTTTCTCCTTCTGACTCGCTTCCTACTTCTTTCTTTCTCCTTCTTTTCGTGACTTCTTTTCTCTTCTTCTTCTTCCTACTTCCTCTCTCCTTCTCTCTTCTTGCTCTCTTCTTTTTTTTCTTCTTTCTTCTGTCTTCTTCTTTTTCTCTTTTCTTCCTTCTTGTCTTCTTTCTCCGTCGTCAAACACACTGATCCCGACATTACCACCGCATCTCCCAACCCACAACCAAATGATCCTCTCCGCCACCAATTGCGCCCCACCACCACCCCCCTACTTCCCTTTATTAACACTTACAACTCCATTGCCAACAAAAACCCATTATGGTTCACAGTAGTTTACTCTATAACCTCCTCCCAAACGCCTCCCCCCGTTCTCTCTGACCACAAAATCCTCTTCACCATAAACAATCCTAGTATTTAAACTATACTTCTATGTCGATAATCAACAACCACAGAAGCAAAAAAAGCACAAATATCCATCGTATAGTTACTAACCTTGTAACCTTGTACCTTGCTTCCGTCTGAATAATCCCTTTCTTTTTGCCCGGCCTTAGCTCTTTCGGCAATCTTACTCTTATTTCTCCCCAATTGTAGATAACAACCCCTGACCATAGCACAATCAAATCGTAACAAATTTTTTTTTTTCCTGTTTGTAAAGTATGAACTGTCGCCCACCTCTGAACTATTATCGACCCCACGTGACTGTTGCACGACCCCTTCGCGCACCGTCACCCCCATCGGTATAAGCATCAATGCCTTTTCCTCAATATCCTACCCTTATGCCTTCTCTCCCAGCACACATACCCCCTACATTCTCTCCATATCCTTCAGATCTCAAAAAATTTCTTCTATTATATTACATTTGTTATTTCAACCGAGGACAACCTATCTTGCCGCATAGCCGATATACAATCTCTTCCTTATACTTTAAACTATTACCTGAATGGAAACCCTTTTCATAAATCCCTCTAATACATAACGGCACTTACCCCCATTTTATACTACACCTACAAATCCTTTTATAATCTGGTCACCTATTCAACAACAATACTAGCAACCGGTCATTTTAAAATAAACGCAATTCAAGTAGACATTTACTATGCATCTTGGTCCAATTCCATCTTTTAAATAAATACATAGTAATATTCCAGACAAACAAGCCATACATTCATTTCATCAACCAATCCATCCTTACAATCTACTTTAATTACATTTCATATGCCACAAACATTCACTCATTGTACAAAGGACCCTGACATCTACCACATACAACTTCATAAAGCCCTCGCTGCAAGCTATCATCTTCCCTCTTTCACCAAGTAACTTCGCTCCGAGTTTACACCTGTCACCCCCCCCGCTTAGGTTGAGCCTACTACAATTTCAATGAACGTCCCAAATTCTCCTCACAGCTTATCCTTCGGCCTCTACCCTTCCCCTCCTATCGGAATGTCGGCTCCTCGTGATCTTCCCAATCTTCCTATTCAAGAGCCAAAATATCGAATATAACAACCACTCATACTTTGCCTGAAGACGATTGTAAACCTCATTCTGGGTCCTGATCTCATTTTATCATCTTGGGCATCTGAGAGCTTCACAATTGTCACAAGACTATTTAAACCCCTACAGTAAACATTACTCACTTTCGTTATTTACCTCTCCTTGGAACTCTACATTTCAAAGTCCAAAAAAAATCCATTAACCTGCATCCGTCCCTGACCCACTCATTTTAATTACGTTCGAGCCTGTTAGGTAAACCCAATCGTCATGTTATGTACATTGTACATTTTCATTTGACCATTGATGACGTAATACTGACAATTTATAATCAACAGTTACATAATAGATCGAGAAACTACCTTATAATCTACTAGATACTTACATTGCCTTCCGAACTTCATCCTTCGAATTACATTAAACATCAAACACACTTGTAGATGCTTTACATCAACTTACATACTGATTACTCTATGGTTTGCGTTTCACACGGAATCCTGACTTAAAGCCACTTTCCTAGTCTAAAAAGCCATTCATCTCCCATTCAATTAACTTCTAAAGCTGCTCACAGTAAAGTTGCAAAAGAATTGTAAAGACAAACCTCCTACGTTTCGTCAGATCCTGGACAACCCGTCCAAGCTTAAATCTTTTATCATCACATGCAACAGTTATCCCTTCTTCCCCAAACGGATATACTCAATTACCACTTCACTACTGCATATGACACCATTGTTTCAGTATGATATACATCTTATCTGCCTCATAACCTCTCTCCACCCCCACGTCATGACACGATCACAATATTAATTATAAAAACCAATTTGGGATAGAATTTTACCCAGGTGTTCACCGTCCTTAATCCTCAGACAATGTTTAGACCACACGTGGAGCGGCATCCTTCTAACCACCACATCCCAACCCTCCTTACCCCCTATTATTTTATACCCACTGTTACTCTGCCAGGTTTATTGTACCGTATTAAATTGTGCCTCTGAATAATTTGACCAGATACAGTTCACTTTAACCTCGGAAATGGCAATGATGACTTATCTTCAAATTTGGCAACCTCACCAGCTTCAAATTTCTTCTGATATAATCACAAGTACTTATGTCGAGAATGGGGCGATTGTAGTAGCATATTCTCCAAATTCTACAAGAGTAAGCCAGCAAATCGTAGCCGAAGACAGTCATACATGATCGAAGGCCAAAATTTGAGAAGCTACCGCAAGTCCTCGACCTACCAAAAGTAGCCGTTGTGCCTGGTCAAAAAAGAATTGTTAGAGATCTGCGAAGTTTGCCTACTCCCTCTGAAATAGGAGACTGTTTCATTCTTTTTGTAAACTATTTGTATCTACTATAAATACAGACAAAAGATAGATGATTAAGAGACCGACAATCCGTAAACTTTACCACAAATACTTCTTAACCCTACTATCACTCCAAAGATTGTAATAACTAGTAATATACTAGATTTCACATCAAAATCCTCCTCGAGGTCGCAGTTTTTCTCAGCTTTTACTGAGTTTTTCACGTAAAATCTTGTTTATCTAATCTTTATTATTTTCTCTTTACAAATAAGTATTGGTGAAGATTCTCCTTCAGAAAAATAGGCCACTACAAATGGGCCTCGCTCCACTCTCATACAAAAAACCATCTAACTCAGAATTTTGGTGAGCAGATTGAGGTGTAGGTGGGTCGTCGGGATTTTTCGATAAGTTGTATGATCTGATCGAGTTCCCCAGAGAAGAATTGTACGATGTTCTCCTGGCTACATTTCGAGATGCATTCCCGGTATGGTTCAACCTATCATCCTTTAAGTTGGCCCATCGTAGTTCTTGTGCCAAAATCTTATACGCTTCACTGTGTTTGAAGTCATTACCGTCATTCTTACCTTGAAAAATCTTGTATACATCATTTTCCTACAATTTACAAAATTACCAAATACAAATAAATAACGTGTATATCCAGGAAAAATAAATAAAATTAAGTTGAAGTAAATTAGAATGTACCCGATCTTCCATGATTTTCCCGCTCTTATACCAAAATTGTACTTGAGCAACTGTCCCCTTGTATGCTACACATTGTGCATTATGGGGATACCATTGAGATTTGGTCAACCTACATGATCGTCGTGTGGGGCCCACAGGGTCTCTGTTAAAGGCAATTTTGACCTTTTAAAAGAAAGTGAATTACTTTGTGCGCCCCGTAGTCTAGACAAAAGTCCTTACCCATGCCCTTGTGATGAAGTTCAGCATCATCCAAATCGTCCAAAAACTCAGCATCATCTGGCACTTGCACGTTTTGTCTTTATTTTGCGGATGCTCTCTTCTTTCTTCCTTTTCTTTTCTCTTTCTCGGGCGCTGCCACTCTAACAGGGATTAGCTATTTGTGCCACTTTGATTATGCTGAGTAGATTCTGTAATGGCCTAATTCCAAAAGCTCAAAGTGGCTTGAAATTAGCTCTTATACCAATGTACTTATGATAAAAATTTAATAGAAAGCAAGAAATGACACAGGTGATTTAGCGTGGAAAACCTTTGAATAGGTAAAAAAAACCAAGACCTTGAGTTGAAGGTTTTGGTAATAGTATTTTTTACTGCTAGAGGCTGATATCTTATTACAAGTGATTTCTTGACTTATAAATGCTTAATCTTGTGAATAAAAAGTTTAAAGTTTTTAAGAATCTAGAAAATAAATTTTTCAAGGTGATTTCTCGTATAATTTTCTGGTCATTGTCTCTTCTTAAACTTCCTCTTTATATAAGCCTTCTCCGCAGTTCTTCATCGTGTTAAAGCACGTTCTCCGATTAATGTGCTTAGTGGCAGTTGACTGAGTAACTATTTAGTACATGGGAGATAGGTTTTCTTTGTTTAAGCTCGACCCACGTTCTTCACTAGTTCGTAGAGTAAGTGGCAATGTTGATCATTGAAGTCATGTGTAAAATACGTGGGTCTATCATAGAGTTAATTCTAACTGGAGACAACTCAATTTGGGTAAGATCAAGGTGTAGGCCTCTACAATCGCCCCCTCACAACTGAAGTCACGAGTGGCTTTAATTGAGAAAGAAGTTGTGGTTATATGGGTATTCGGGTTGGAAATTTTGAATAATGAGGGCAATAATGATGGTGTTTGACTGCATGGAAAATGTGTGGGTTATGGTGGAACGTACGTGCATTGAATGTTAATGAGAATATTGATGTATGCGACTGTTAGGATTTGAAGAGTTTCACCTGTATTGAATGATGACTCTAGGGAAAATGTACCTACACAATCAATGTAAGGTTATATAAATAGTACTTGTACTGAGGTTTGTGGTAAAGTACGCCTGATTTGTTACAAAATTCTATGAAAGTTTTAAACATGGTGAAGACCCTGAGAATGGTTCTTGAAGAGAGAATTGCTACTGAAATGTAGAGATTGAAGTTAAAATATTTCGGGGATCAGTCCTTGGAGATGCCTACTCCCGTTCCAGTTCCTCCGACGAATTAAAGAATGTCAGAAGATGAAGCGGCTGAAGCTGAGGAGGATATTTACTGCATGTGGAGGTTTTATTACATAGTCAAAATAGGTGAGCAACTTTGGGTTTATCTTTGTTGTGGAGGACAAGGTTGGGGAGACAGATATAGGGATTGGCGTTACTGTGGGGCAGTTGCGCTGAGGTCTAACATTGGAATAGATTCTAAGGTCGGGATCTCTTCATCTCTACCAACTCTGTGAGGGTGGTGGTTATAGAAGAGGCGCCAATGGTAGTGGAGGAGGAAGACGGAGAATGGTAATTTACTTCTGCACTTCTATCGTTCTTTTGCCCTGAGAAGACCTTCAGTTTGAAGAGTAGGTTCAAGCACGAATTTCTTATCTTTCATAGTTTCCATTTAAAGTTTAACTAGACTTTGACCAAACTCATGAGAGAGAGGACATTCGTTATTTCTAATATCTTCTTTGCATCAGAGTGAAACATCACTGAAGTATAACGAACTGAAGGATTTGACATTTTAGAGTGCCAGAAAGACATGTTAGCTGTAAAAGTACATAAAAAACTTGTTATCTATAAAGTACCTAATGTCTAAGTACTTGAAAGACTTGTTATCTGTAAAAACACTTGAAAGATATGTTATCTATAAAGTACCTATAATTTGATTCGAGATGAAAAAAAATTTATCCAAATTCTGTGCTGATATAGAATAGAATAATTCTAGAAAATGACGTGTATGATCCGAAGATTCTCGAATATTAGATGAAATGAAATGTATGAGATTAGAAAGTACACTTTTTGCAATAATGGGGTTGTAAAAAATATGTTTGTAATGTGAAAATATGTGTCAAATACGATGTTCGACCAGGGGGCTAGAAATTTGGGGGAGAAAAAATTGTATAAATTTTATAATGAAAGATCAAGCTCAGAGAGGTCATTCTGGAAAACCAAATTTGGAAAGAATAAGCTCGATTTGGAATAGGATAAAATAACTGAGGTCGATAGGGAGAAATATATTCAAATAACTTTTCTCGGAAACTAGGGTTTCTGTTATGAGATAATAGGATAATATCCCGAGCTGTGGGGAATTGTTAGCAAAAATGTATAAATAAGAGGGGAATACATTTTAAATAGGTGGAAGGAAATAAGAATGGTGTGGACTCGATCTGAGAGAATTTGTTATGTCACTGAGGGGCGGTTGGCCATAAAGATAGCTGAAGTGCGGGAGTGGATTTTTGGACTGTTAGATTATGATGTTGAGCTGCCTGTGAGGGAGGTTCAAGTTGAAGGTTTAGATGGAATTGACAGAGAACGTGAATATGAACATCGTTTCTATGAAGAGATGTTTCTAGAAATCGTGGTGGATCCTGCAGCTCAAAAAGATGCAGTGAGATCGCTTGCTGTATAGGAGATTGAATTGGAAGATGTGAGGATTGCTGGATGATACTTGATCGGATATGGTTCCCCAAGTCATCAAGGTTGTTTTAGGAATAATTATATGTGAGGTGAATAAAGTAAATATAAATATTTGTGGCATGAGTATATGTAATTATATGAGTTTGAATAATTTTAAAGAAATAGAATGAGAATAATAGTTGAATCGATTATCTATTGTTGGGAATGTTGTTTGTGACTGTTGTGAAAGCTAATTTGAAAAGTTTTGAAATTTCAAGAACTTTGGAAATTACATCAGTACTTCTATAAGAAGAAAAAAAATAGAAAAAAAATAGGTTGCTTGTAATTTTATCTCTTGTACAAAGCTATGAAAACCCGATTGTGTGTAAGCATCAGTCATCATGAGTGTGTTGAGGTCAGAGGGAGATTTGGAAAAAGCAAAAAAAATTGATTAAAATATAAGGCAAAGGGCCATGATGGGAAAGCATTTTCACCAAAAAGATATAAGAGTTTTCACCGATGACGGCTCGTGCGAGGCTCAATAACTGCTAGCAATTAGAGAGAGAAAATATAAATACTGCTTCATCTTCGTCATTTAAATGTTTCTCAACTTCTAAAAACTTGAAAAACAGTGAGATAGGAAGGAAAAAGAAAAGCAAAAGTAGAGGAGGACCACATGAGGATTTAATTGAAAGCGATCACCAGTCAAAGTGAGAGAGGGATGCAAAAATTAAGACAAGAAGGTGGTTATATAGCAGTATTGCGAGGGAAGGATTTGGCACTGCGTCAGATTCATATTCCGACATAAAAGGTTAGTAGAGGATTTGTGACGTATGTATGTGTTTTTGAAGATCATATTCTGTTTTTAGGCAAATCTAAAAATTACTATTTATAGTTATTAAAGAAAACATGTTTGATATATGTAATATAAAAGATATTTGTATGCAAACGATATATGTGTAAAAGATAATGATAGATACCTGGACCTATATGTAGGTCGATCATGAGAAGTGTTTGTGTAGGATCAAACCCTCATCTATAGATTTGTAGTTGATATGGAGAATTCACCTGTTAGTGAGTTATCAACCTCTGGTCGATCGACAGAGTCTAAAATTGTAATGACTGATAGTGACAAAAAAGTAGGGAATGATCAATTTCTAGATTTCCTAAGAAGATTGGTAACCTATCCTCCTCACTCTAATATGTTCAAAGAGATTTGTAAATCCAAGGCTTCTGTATAGAGTAGATGGCGTAGTTGTATAGAACACGTTGGTAGGCAATTTAGGAGTTGCACTGTAGCAATAAGAGAGGAATATTTTTGCCTGTTGGCTGATTTAGAGAAGGAGAAAAGAGATAGGGGTATAGACGAATCGATCTCTCTAGAGTACTTCGATGGGAACGTCTAGGGTGACCTAGCAGAAGGTTTTTTATGTTACCTATCTCAGTTGGAGTACGGGTTGAGTCTTCCCCTTAACAATTTGGCGAAAGAGATAATGAACATCATTGGGGCATGTCCTGTTCAGTTGAACGGGAACATGAGGTAGGTAAAAAGTGCTTATGAATTTTTGAATAAGTGGTGGGAGGTAAATGAGATTGAGAGAAAGATATCTCATGAGGATGTTTTGAAGTTTTATGGGGTAAAAACTTTTCTGCAAGCACAGGGCCTTATTTTTTTGTGAGCTCAACTCGGCCTCGTTTCTTCAATCTAAACTCAGCAGGTTAGCCTTGGAATGATAATGTGACATGAGTGAAGGGCGATTACCTTCAAAGAGATGACGAAAAACCCATGGAACTTCTATTTAGAACTGTAAAGCAAAGTAAGTATAACAATATATAATGTTAAGATTAATATGCTAAAATTGTATGTTGCTCTGCTGATGATAATGTATTGTGAATGCCAGGTCCTAAATCGCAGGTGACAAGGAAAGAGTCATTGTTAGATACAGTTGCTCAGGAAGGGATAGAACTTGAGGCTGTGCTAGAAGAACTTGGCATTAGTAGGCAGAAACGTGCTAACAGCCAATCTAAAAAAGTTTAAAAGTCTCAATCAGCGAGGCTAATGACGGGTACTGATGGCAGCAAGAAGAAGGGAACTTATAGGGAAAGGCAAGTAAACTTGCCCAAGGCCCATAGAATGGACTATGCGAGGTTACCGAATTCTACTACATCGAGCAAGCTAGCTCAAACACTTTCCAAGAAGCAAATGCTTAAGCGTTTTTTGACCTCTGGAACTACGGAAAGTGGTGAGGTCGTAGGAAAAAAAAAAAGAGAAGGGTTGAACCTTCTGAAATATTGGGGGTGAAGGTCGTTGAAGATCGACCTGCTGTAGAAGATGAGCTAAGAAAGGTAGAGGAAAGGCCTAGGCTGGCAGCTCTCCACGGGGAAGAGAAGATGAGCAAAATGGTAGGTTCATATGCTTTGAATATGTGATGAATTTTTGTATTGCGACTCAAGCTAATAATAAGGCCAATTTTGTTTGTTTTGTAAGCTGCTCGTCTAATAAAGGAGATAAGCCTCAGGGTCAAGGAGGAGAAAGCTGAGTTAAAGAAAGTAAAAATCAAGCTTGAGAAGAAGGTAACTCGATTGAAAGCTGACTTGCTCAAGGAGGGAAAGTGGATGGAGGCCCTGAAGGCTTTGCAAGTAGTGGAGATCAATAATCTAATCGCGGAGGCGAGAGTGAATTTGGAGGAGGTGGTCACTAAGCAGGATAGACTCGGGCGCCAGCTTATATCGAAGGGGTATTCTGAATATGAGGTCGATGCCATTAGGGCTGACATCTACGTCGAGGAGAAGGAAGATGATGAGGTGGAAGATGCTATTGTTAGAGTTTTGGACAGGCTGGATGGTGTCTCTCCCCAAATGGTGTGAGACAACCAAGGGGATGACAATGAATTCCCAGATGGGGAAAACGAGAAGGTTGAGTAGAATGATGATTCTGTGATTGTATGAATATTTAGGAATATTTGCAAGCTGATTGGATATTGTTTGTTGGATAGAATTTTGTAGGTTAAGTTACTTTTGTAAACCTTATTGTTAGAACTTAAGGACACGCGCCTCAGAATAAAAGATTTAAAGACTGAGCTCACTAAGGAGAGAGACGCCTCGGCATCCTTGTTATCTTCGTAAGCGGAGCTACATGTTAGAATAGAGCAAGAAATATTTGACTTGTATGTTTCATTAGTATAGAGCTACAAAGTAATAAATAGAGTGTAGATACATACCAAAAACCTGTTATCGGTTTAGAGGCAATGGCACTGAAATGGTGCATAGGAAATGCCAAAGTATTGACAAATTAAAATATAGAGAATGTGTACCTTAAACTTGAAAGTATATGTTATGGAGCATCCATCTGAGATTGTGCTTCGACCTTAAGTTTAGAAGTAGTTTTACATAGTAGATGTGAAAAAAAAATAGATATCATGTTAGAAATAAGATATATGTGTTGAATGAGTATTCTGAATCGAACTTGATATATTGTATCTGTAATGTGCAGGTCAAATTAGAGTCAGCTCGCTCGAGTAAAAGTGAGGCACGCCAATGTAACCAAGAATTTACGGAGGAGTTTTACAGGATGAGAGAGGTAAATAAAGACAGATTAGATAAGCATGTAAAGGTACACTTCAAATTTGTTGAGGCAAACCAAACTGTCGTCGACCTGGCTCGGAAGATTGAAGATAAGGATGTCAAAATTAATAAGGGGCAACTAGAGCTCGCAGAGATGAAAGAACACGCAGCGAAGCTCAAAAGTCAGAATGACACGCTGATGGAAAAAAGTAGGGATGCAAACATGGCTCGATACCGTATACAGGCGTTAAAAAGATCGGAGGAAGGGTTAAATCCCTATGTGGCTGATTTGAAGGGAGAATTGATCAATAAAATGAACAATCAAGAGAGAATTTGAGATGATCTAGTGAATGCTAGAAACGAGCTGGGGCGATTGAAGAAAAAAAATTGACAAAGACAGTGAGCTGAAGAATGCTTGGGATAATTTATTGGCTTCTAAAGTTGCAGTTGAACAGCTGTCCATAACCTTACCTGCTAAAGATATGGAGTTTCGAACGGTACAACGGAAATGTGATGAGTTGAATAAGAAGGTGGCACAACTGAAGCCCGAATTGGCATATGCCAATTCGCGTGCCAGGAATGCCAAGGCTGGAGAGCGCTCGAGGAAAAATAAAAATAATGCCAAGGTTTCCCTTATCAAGGGGATGTAGTTAGTCTGCCAGCTATAATAAGAGAGTTTAAGGGGGATATTGCACAAACTTAAGGTTATGTGCAAAAAGGAGTTGAGCAGTTCAGGGAGTGCGAAAGGAAACTAGATGTTGCTCTTTCCGGGGAATAGGGGTTAGAGCGGGTTATCAGAGGGAAGGAGATTTTGATATAGAAGAACTTCGAGCTCAAGTGGGGAAGATTTAAACAGGATGATTGAAGAACTTCGAGCTCAGGTGGCAGATTTAAAGACGATTAATCAGGCTGAATCAGCTAAAGCTGGCAAGAAATAAGAAGATAACATTGTATTCATAGCTCGAATAAATAATGAAATGAAAAGGCAAAAGGAACGGTGTACGAGGATGGAAGATTACCTTCAGCGAGCGAGAGTAAACTTTTCATAGATAGTTATACCTCATGCAGTACACTCAGACTTGTTAAGGGCGGTGATTGCCTATTCTGTAGAGGAGGTAAAAAGGCTTGAGTTAGAAAGAGATACCTTGTTCAACTATTTGCCAGACATGGGATGTATTTGCAGAGCTGATATAGATCAAGGAAATTGTATGGCCTCCAAGGAAATGAATTTAGGCCCTCGACCTGCTGAATTGATAAAGCAGAGCAGGATTGTTGTGAATGCTCGAGCTCAAGAATTTATGGCTGATCGACCTCCTGTTGTAGAGGAAAGCGCAGCAGACATACCAACAGTAGTAAAGAATCCATTGTAGTGGTTGTATATGTAACCTAAAATAAAAAGTAGCTGTTGCAGACATGTTGAGAGATGAAAGCAAGTTTTACCTTTGTTTTATCTTTTGTCTAGTAGAGTCTTTGATTGAAAACAAGTATTACCTACATTTTAATCGCAGAGATTTAGTAGAGTCAGCCAAACCAAGTTTTATCCTTGATTTAACTGGCATAATGTCGCAGCCATATTGAGGTAGATGAAAGCTAGTTTTACCTTTGCTTTATTTTATGTCTGGTAGAGTCTTTGATTGAAAACTAGTATTACCTTCATTTTAATCGCAGAGATTTAGTAGAGTCAGCCAAACCAAGTTTTATCCTTGATTTAACTGGCATAATGTCGCAGCCATATTGAGGTAGATGAAGGCTGGTTTTACATTTACTTTATCTTATGTCTGGTAGAGTCTTTGATTAAAAACTAGTATTACCTTCATTTTAATCGCAGAGATTTAGTAGCGTCAGCCAAACCAAGTGTTATTCTTGATTTAACTAGTATAGAGGTCGATTGAAAGCTAGTATTATTTATGCTTTAATCTATGAATTGTCTACGAAGTAGAGAGATGTGTGGAAAAAAACTT
Source organism: Kingdonia uniflora (assembly GCA_014058105.1). Lineage (NCBI taxonomy): Eukaryota > Viridiplantae > Streptophyta > Magnoliopsida > Ranunculales > Circaeasteraceae > Kingdonia > Kingdonia uniflora. The sequence goes on from JACGCM010001952.1 coordinate 15,033, forward strand.
GTAAGTTTCATTGAAAAGATAAGGATGTACATTGGATGGAGATGAAAATCTCACTTTTGGAATTGAAAAAGGCAAGATATAGAAATTGAGTAGTGAGGGACTTAACGATAGTACCATTTCATTCACCTGGTGTTCAAAGGATTTGAGATGTTAACTCCCTCTTCTGTCATGAGGTAGTATAATCCCAGGCCTGAGAGACCTGTGATAAGGAATGGGCCCTCCAAGTTTTCTGCTAGTTTCCTAGTATGAGGCTATTTTCTATATTGAGGGATTTCTCTAAGGACAAGATCGTCAACTTGGAAGGTACGGCTTCTGACTCGTTTATTGTACAAATTGGCCAACATATGGTGATATCGACCGAGGTTAGCAATGGCGCGTTCCCTGGTCACATCGATCCAATTGAGGTTGCAGGCCAATTCGAGCTCGTTTTCCTTGTCAGTTAGCTCATGATTTATGACTGGATGATGGTATTATAAGGGAATGATGGCTTCAGTGCTATAGGCAAGGAGGAATGGAGTACAGCCAATTGATTGATGTGGAGTGGAACGATATGCCCATAAGATATGAGGAAGTTCTCGAACCCAATTCCCTTTTTTCAGTGAATGAAGCCTTTTCTTGAGTCCATCCACGATGGTTTTGCTTGTTATTTCGGCTTGACCATTTCCTTGAGGGTAGTAGGGATTGGATGGTCAGTGGATGATATTATATTGGTTGAGGAAAGCTATAACCTTTTCTCCAACAAATTGGGGCCCGTTATCGATACGAATTAGGTGGGGGTGCCCAAACTGAGTAATGATGTGTTCCTAGATAAAAGAGATGACCTCTTCTTTTCTGGTTCGACAGAGTGGAACTGCTTCTACCTATTTTATAAAATAATCGGTAGCTACGAATAGGTGACGGCAGTTACCTGAAGAATTAAGAAATTTACTGACAATATCGAGTGCCCATCGTTTGAATGGCCAAAATACTTTGCTTGCATAGAGTTCGAGCGCAGGGGCGCGTATCATTTGTCCATGTCGTTAACATACATCATATTTGCGTGAGAAAACTTATGCTTGCTTGCGCATGTCGGGCTAGAATACTCCTTATATAATGGCTTTGTTTGCTAGTGATCGACCTGCGGCATGGGAGCCACAAGTCCCTTCATGTAAATCGCAGGGTATCTCGTCCGCTTTTTGTCTGTAGAGGCACTTGAGGTAAGGCCCCGTAACTGAACAACGGTATAAGGCACCGTTTTGATTTGTGTAGCGCTTTGAGTTGTCGATCAGCTGTCGGTGCTCCTTCAGATCTGCTGGAAGTGGTCTTTTACATTTTTTGTCGATACCGAGATAGGCAAAGAAAGGTTTTTACCAATCGTCGACTTCCCCTTTATCGCCCCCAGTGTTGATCGTGCATACAGAAATACGATTAATATTGGGGGTTAAAATTACTTAGATCTGGAGATATTGAGCTTCTGTTCCCAAGACCCCGGCTAGATATGCCAAGGAATCAGCGTGTCCATTTTCACCTCGAGGAAGATAATCGAGAGTTTTTTGTGCGAACTTGCTCATCCTATCTGTAACGAGGGGTGCGTATTAGATCATCTAGTCATTCTTCTTGTATTGCTTAGAGTAATAGTGGACGATAAGCAGTGAATATGTGTAAACAGAGAGTTCTCGGATGCCGAGCTCAATAGCGAAGTCATTCTGTGAATGAGAACTTTGTATTCGGTGACATTGTTGGAGGCCTCAAAATCCAAGCGGATTATTTCTTTATTATGTCGTTGGAAGGGGTAATCAATACGATTCTAATTCCTCTGCGGGTCTTGTTAATCCATCTGTAAGAAGTCTTTACAATTTCCTTGTAATCCATTCAGCTCGCTCGTCAAATGCCCTGGGGGTGGATCTTCTATAACTTCCTCTGCAAGGTCAAGATCGCGTTCCTCTCATTCAAGATCTTCCACTGGAAAATCTACGAGAAAATCGGCAACAGCCGAACCTTTTTTGGAATGACGTTGTTCGAACTTGATATCATGTTCTCCCGAACTGATTAACCATTGTTGCAATCTCCTTGATTTTACTTTTTTGGACATAACTTCTCGAAGTGAGTAGTTCGTCATGACTTTGACTGAATGAGCTTGGAAGTACTGCTTGAGTTTCTGTGAAGTGTAAACAATAGTGAGAAGAAAATTTTTAATTTTAGAGTACCTCATTTTCGCTGGAGTGAGGGTTTTGCTAATGAAGTAGACTGGTTTCTCAATTTTGCCTTTAAGTCGAATGAGAATTGAGCTGAGTGAAGTATCTGTAACTGCAAGGTAGATAATCAGTTCCTTATTATTTATTGGGGTGCTCATTATGGGAGACTTCCCCAAATAGGTTTTGAGATCCTGAAAAGCCGCTTCATATTTTGATGTACATTGAACCTTTGGATTTGGCTAAACTTTACCTTGTTTGGCACAACTACGAGTAGTAGGAAGAGCCAATAACAGTGGTCTGAAGATTTTGAAATGAATCGGTTGATAGCGGCAATCTTGTCGGTAAGTTTCTGAACGTCTTTTGTCGTTTTTGAATATGGCAAATAGAGAAGAGCCCAAATCAGATCTGGATTGGCCTCAATCCCTTTCTTGCTGATGAGGTGGCCTAGAAATTGACTTAAATGTACTCTGAATTGATATTTATCAGGATTGAGACGCATCTTGTAATAACAAAGAATGTTGAATATTGTATTGAGATCTGAAATGTGACTGGTGGACTGTATGTTCTTGCACAAGAGATCGTCAATGTAGACTTCCACGACTTTCCCAAGATGTTCTTCGAACATAGTAGTCATCAACCATTGATAAGTTACGCCTGCATTTTTGAGTCCGAAGGGCATGACTTTGAAGCAGAAAAGTCCTCTTTCAGTGATAAAAGAGGTATTTTCTTAATCTTCTTCCAAGAATGAAATCTGATTGTATCAAGAAGCAGCATCCATCATAGATAGGAGTTTGTAACCTACTGTATAATTAAGGATCTGATAAATGTTGGGAAGAGGGAAACTGTCATTTGGAGTATAGGTTTTTAGATCGGTGATATCTACACAAACACAGATTTTTTTATTTTTCTTTAAAACAGCGATGATGTTGGATATCCAATCTGGATATTTGGCTTCTCGAATGAATCCCACTTTGATCAATTTCTGGATCTCCATATAAACTTCATCGTAAAGCCATGGTGATAGTCATCGCTGTTTCTGCTTGGCCGCCATGGCGTTGATGTTGATAGACAATTTGTAGTATGCCTTGGCCGAATCAACACAGTGCATTTCTACAAAAGACCATGCAAAATCATCTCGATATAGTCGTAAGAACTGAATGAGAGTGTCTTTTTCATACTGAACAAGCTTAGTACCGATGAAAGTACCTCTGTAAGGTCCATCAATATTGATATATTTTATGGATTCCTCCGTAAAAGATTAATCATCAAGGGGATCAGCTTTCTATAAATGTTATGCAGCGTATCTGTCAGAGGTATCTAGAATAACAGAGACGATATTTTCACAAGCTCGAGAAAGCTTTTGACTACCCCTGATTTCATAGATACCATTGATGTGTTTGAAGCGGAGTGCTTGATAATAGGTGGAAGCGATTGCTTCCATGTTATGAATCCAGCAGCGGCCCATAATCCTGAGAAAACGAGATTTGGCGTTGATCACATAAAAGATGGTGTCGATTGTGGTTGGTCCTGCGGTAATAGGTAAGATGATCTTGCCTACTCGCTCTTCTTTAAAACCATTGAATCCACTGATATTAGTATCGCTTTGAATAACTTGATCAGCCAATCCTATTTGGTCGATAGTGCTCTGAAAGAGAATCTCAAAACCGCTGCCAGTATCGATCATCATCGTGTGCATGACAAACTTCTTCATCTTGAGCATTATGACTAATCATCATGATGTGAAAATTTAGCATGACTAGTATCGCAATCTTCGAATGAGATCCCAAGCCGGCGATTGCTCGACTCAGATAGAAGTTTGGCTTATTTGCCTTGAGGTGTGAGATAGTAGTATTTCGATAGTCTCCTACGCTTGAATCTATTAGAGTTAGTGATCTGATAGATTTAGATCATGTTGTTATGGTGCATATGGTAGAGATACTTCTCCTCAGCTTGATCTTCGACCTAGATAACTTCAAGCTGCTTCTTAAAGTTGCCATCCTTGTATGATTTCAGGTCGACAATATATTCGAACATCCGTCTCACCTTGAAAATGTATTCAAGCAACCTCTGTAAAGCATAGCAATTGTCAATAGAATGATGGTTTACCTTATGATACATGCAGTATGGTCGGTCCTTGATTAGTTTTAATGGTTGAAAGAGACGGTAGAGCTTATCCTTCGAAAGAATTGGAAGAATTGTGGAGATTGAACATTCATCTTCGGGAGGACCAGCTTGATTTGTGAACTGCCTTTCCTAGGGTTGCCAGTATTTCCCTTAGAGCACTTTGGTCACCCTAATCTTCTTTTGGTTCAGTGCCTCGATCTATAAATGAACCCTTCGTGGCAAGGACGGATTTAGTAGATTTATGCCTTTCGAACATCATCCTTTCCAGGACAACATAACTATTGACCTTGGTGATCATATCTTCCAAGGTCACAGGTTTGTTGAGGAAAAGTGTTTTTTGGCTTTGCAGTCGAGCTGGAGTGTGTTGGTAAAAGTAGTAGCAGTTGTTTTCTGATCGAGATTGTCTACTTTATGTGCGAGCTCCAAAAACTTCTTCGCAAAAGCCTCGAGCTTCTCCCCGTGTGACTTTTTGAAACTGATAAGAGAATATAAATTCTCTTCTTTATCTCTGTTGTGAGCATACGTCTTGATAAATTATTTCTGTTGCTGGTCGAATATGTATATGGTGTATTCCGGTAGAGAGTGGAACCATCGGAGCGGTTCCTCCTGCAGACTCGTGGCGAACAAACGGTAGAGGATGTGGTTGAGATTGAAATACAACCCTAAGGAATCACAGTATTTTTGAATGTGATCCTTTGGATCGGTACCCTTGTATTTGCAAATTTTCGGAGTATGGAAACCTTTCGGTATTTCCATATCGAATAGTTCTTTGGCAATTGAACTTCCTTGCAACTTTGTAAGGTTGTTGGTAGTGCACAGAACTTGTGCTTTGATAAACTCCTAAATTCGTTGATCCATATGTTCTTGTGTGACATAGTAACGTGTCGTTTGAGTGACTTGATTAGAAGGTTGCGGATTTTCTGTACCGGTACCTTTACTAAAATGATCTCGTGCTGGAACTCGAAATGGAGGTCATTGTTCTTCCTCTTGACGTATGGAAAATACGTGACCTCGGCTGATCTCAGACTGAACTTTACCACCCAAATGAATGGAAGGCTAAGGTTCGTTCTAAATATATCTAGAAATAACTTTGTTGGTGGCTCCTCGAGGTCCCAATCTTTCTCGTACAAAAACCTAAGAGGCTTCTGGCAACTGATCATTATCTCTTGTTGGAGGAGCCTGCTAAGTATTTTATAGAGCTTTCAAGGTAGTCTATATTATTATCATTTGATCTTCATGTTTTTTGAGCGTTGTCAAACGAGCTTGTTGTTCGGTGTCGAGCTACTTCTCACAGAGCTCTCGGTCAAGAGTTAATTGAGGTTCGAGATCATTGCATTTTTTTATCTCAGTATTGAGAAGGTTCCGGCTCAACTAAAAGATCAAGCTGGATTCCGGTTGCTGGTTGTCTGGATGTGACCACAATTGAAATTTATATTAGTGTAAAAGTATGCCTTAGGATATCGTGAAAATACAATATTTCTCATAGACGACGTCAAATGTAATGGCCTAATTCCATAAGCTCGAAGTGGCTTGGAATTAGCTCTTATACCAATGTACCTGTGACAAAAATCTGATAGAAAGCAAGAAATAATACAAGTAATTTAGCATAGAAAACCTTTGAATAGGTAAAAAACTATGACCTCGAGTTGAGAGTTTTTATAATAGTAATTTTTATTGCTTGAGGCGGATATCTTATTACAAGTAATCTCTTGACTTAGAAATGCTTGATCTTGTGAATAAGAAGTTTGAAGTTTTTGAGAATCTAGAAAATGTAGTTTTCTTGGTGATTTCTCGTATAATTTTCTAGTCCTTGTCTCTTCTGGAACTTCTTTTTTATATAGGCCTTCTCCGCAGTTCTTCATCATGATGAAGTACGTTCTCCGAATAATGTAGTTAGTGGCGGTTGACTGAGTAATTGTTGGTTTGTGGGAGACAGGTGTCTTTGACTTATTCAGGTATCTCTGTTTGAGCTTGACATATATTCTTCATCAGTTCGTTGAATAGGTTGCAATGTTGACTGTTGAAGTCATGTGTAAAATGTGTGGGTCTGACATGGAGGTAATTCGATCTAGAGATAGCTCAATTTGGGTAATATCGAGGTATAGGCCCCTACAGATTCACCATTGAATAGGTAGTTCTAAAAGTAATTTGGAGGTTAAAACCTTGAGGTTGAGTGACAGGATAGTGTTGATAGCACAGGCTAAATGCCTGAGGCTGTGGTTGAGAGAGGGTAAAAGGATTTTGATACTGTCCTTCGTAGGTATCCCCTTATGACATGGTAAACGGAAGTGGGGTATGTGATTAAAATTGAGATTGGAATTTAGATTGGTTGTGGTAGAGGTATGGAGCGAATTGTGATGATGGGTATTGAGATAATGGTGTTGAAGGTGGGTTCTGGGAGGATGGGGTCGACGATGCTGAGTTATTACTGTTGGTGCTGGTGTTCGCTATTTAGGGACTGCTAGAAGTTCCCTTCTCTTCTCTAAAATTGAGTTAAAGGAGAGAAGAAGTAGCTAAGAGATAGCTCAACCAACCATAATGGATAAGACACTATTAGGAGTTAGGTCCAAGCCCAAGCTAGGAACCCAACAGGGTTGGGGTGTCCTATTAGGACTCCTAACAAGACCATAGGCCTGATAGGGTTATGGGGAGAGTTTGAGTAGGTTAGGTAACCTTTGTTGTAGGGTTATCTTTATATATCTTTGTATTACATACGGAGAACACAATGATGAATCAATAAGAAATCCTATTTTTTCTCTCTCTTCTATTCATAAGATATACTACTATTATATTACTTTATATTGATTATCTCTCAACATGTTATCAGCATGCAAGCTCTTAAAATGAGGAGAGCAAAAAATTACCTTCTAATCAGAGTTTTCAGGGAACCCAGGCGATCAGGAGAAGAACATGCAAGCTCTAGGAACGAGGAGAGCAAAAAATTACCATCTAATCAGAGTTTTTAGGGAAACCAAACGATCAGGTGAAGATGTATTTTACAATTTTTGAATACATATTCGATCTCTTTCATATCTATACATATGATAGATTATCATGGTTCAAAAACATATTTTCCCTATATTTTTTTTGATTAAAAATTAGGGTTTTGGTAATTTTTACCCCTGATAAAGGGTTGTATTCAAAGTTTTATATCTTTCTTTGTGGGCATTGGATAGAGGCGATACTACTTTGGTTGGATAGCCGACTCCGAAAGCTTTTCAATGGTATATGACACATCTCTGGAAGATGCCCCAATCGCCAGAAATAACACGTTGGAACTAGGCAGTTTTACAACAAAAAATGGCATATATTTTTTTCGCTGACGTCAGCAAGATAATAAATATATATAATATATACTTTTAATAATTATCGGATGTGACGTCATCATTATCCACTGTAAAGTCAGCAGTGATACGTGTCAAGAACACATGGCATGGCATACTTGGCACGTGTTGTGACATGTGGCAGTTACCGAAATATTCTCTGGCCGGTCACTAAAATAGTGACGTGGCAGACACGTGTGGCATGTACACAACCCGTACGAGTGTCACGTATGCAACCCATGCATATGGCACATGGCAGACCGGTCAACTCGGTCCAGGCCTTGACCCAGACGGTCCAGACACTAAAACGGCCATAAATAGCTCAATTTTTTTTTATCAATTGAGCATATTTTTTTTAAAAAAATTCCTATTGACTGGACCTACGCTGTGGGGGACCCATTTTAAATTTTTGTTATGAAAAATATTTTTTATTTTTTTTGGGAATAGGTGCATTGTATAGGAATATTGGCTCACATATATGTGATATAAGTAAATGGTGTAATACCTATTTAAGTATCTTACGATAACTAATAAGATATTATTAGTATGCCCCTAGGATACTAATTATAATGATCAGGGATCAGAAATAATATAAAACCAAGACTAATTTAGCATACGAATGTGAGTTATATCTAAATCACAGTTAATTGCCATAGAAAAATAACTAGAGCTCAATTGGGAATTGACTTAGTCTTATTTCTAAAAACTTGGTGTCTGAGGAACCAATTTTTCGTATCTAGTGCAATTGGATGTTACAAGATAACATTATAGGTATATAGGCATTAATAACAACCTATAGTACCCTAGAATTATAATCAAAGATAGCATAATTAACCTATCTTGTGAACCCAGCAGACTTTGAGATAGGACCACTTGTCAGCTAAATATCAAATACCCCTCATATTCATACCAAATAGAGTCATTGGCTACAATTTACCTACTTTTATAGAATTAAAGGCTTAGAACACCATAGTTCTCAGAATAAGGAAACGCACATCTAGTGGTTATGAATAACAATTTTGGCTAAGATTCAATTAAAACGTACATCTAATTTAAGATCGTCATTTTTATGAGGTAAAATTTGGGATTTAATTATTATAAAAGAATTTCATGAATATAAAGCCATGAACAGGGTTCACTTACAAGTAATGATTGTGAATCATGTACTTCATTGCGCTATATACTATAAACCATAAATAATATTGGAAATTATGTACTTATATAAGATTCCAAATAGTAATAGGATATGAACAAGGTTCACCTACAAGTAATAATTGAGAACCATTTTACTTGAATACTATGAATTTCCCCTATGCAAGGATGTTTATCAAGTACTACTACTGTATTGATCTACATGCATAATAATGTTGGTAATACTCAGAACATTGAGTACTTCCATACTGTAATATTCTTTTAGGTACCAATAACTTGACCTGTATGGACACTGAAATCCATCTGCTATTGTAGCATCTAGAAAAGACTATTGTTAAGCACAATGAGTCTCTAAATAATAAAGTAAGAGCTTTATTTGGCACCCTCGCCTCCATATTCAGGAAGACCTGATAATAGATTAACTTGCAACTCTACTATAATCTCTATGGAGAAATAGTTGAGGTAAATAGAGATATTGAGAATATTCTATTATAATTTCTAGGCTGTTCAAATATTATACTTTCGAGGCAACATTTGATAGATCACTGTGCACGCGACCTAATTCACGCTTTCCTCATTTATGAGCAAAACAATGAACTACTAGTTACGAACCTTAAGGTTATGCCTAGTAAAAATAAACATGTAACAAGGTCACACAATGTTGGGTCTAGTGGTAGGGGAAGTTACAAAATAGGTCGTAACCGTAGATTAATGAGACGTGGTAACAATGACAAGATTCAATTTCAGCCATCAGTAACCTGAGGCAAGAGAACCAAGTTCACCATGGACCAAAATAGAATAGGAAGAATTCTAAAATGGATACGAGATAGTCAGGTACAGGATTGGCAAGGCACCCCAGACATCCAAGAGATCAGCCAGAAACTTATTACATGATCGCAACTAGCACAACTACGTTATGGCAGAGTCTGTAGCTTTAGATTCCTCCCGTGATACCAATGCAGCATTGGGTCAAGTTCAAAGAATGAACAGCAGTAAATTCGTAATAGATGAATAATGTCACCTTGAGAGCATTGCCAAGTAGTAACTTTGCTTGTTGAAATAGTAGTATTGCTTTATAAGTTGTATCATTGACTGAGTTGGGAACTCTTCAGTGTTTTAGTTTAATAGAATGCTGTGACATGCACTGGTTTGGTATCCCATCTATGTGAGATTGTTCTTTAATTTTATTTATTGCTTGGGAAGTAGTTAAATTTCATGTATGATAGTTGATCTACTATATACAACCAGCCTATGGATCTATCTGCTCATTGGCATGACTGATAACGGGTGGTGGCGACATGTCTAAGAGGCATTAGTATCACGCACTTGACCCTTTTGAGATATGAATATATTTCTTGTCCAACCTTGTGCATCGGGATGTCACAAATATTATTAGCACGACCAATATGATAGAACGCACTAAGTGCGTCACACTATTACTCTCTAACGGTATGATACAGTATCTAGTCCCTTTATAAACTAGTAAATCTAGTCAGATTTTACTAAGTTTAGGGAGATACATGATAATACTTATCACGTAATGACTATCGGAGAAATGACAGACAAGGTTCTGTGCATTCACTCCATGTCTAAAGGTTAGAACACGCGATTAAAACGGTTTCCAATACACTCCTCAGGGATCAGATAGTGAGGAGGATTATCGGGATTACATCTCAACTTTCCTTAAAATGAGAAAATATTCAGAGAGTGTACGTGTAACAATTGCTTTCAAGAAAGTCTATTATTTTATCTTAGTATGACCAAGGTGGAGTGAAATCTCCAGCCTTTACTCCAAACACATCCATGGAGACATATGTGGATCTTTCCATCACATAGTGGCCCACTTGAATATTTATGGTCATAAAAGGCGCATCTAGGAGATGGTCTTATTTTGCCTACTTATAAATCTAGAATGCAATTTAGCACGACTTTTCACTTAGATCATTCGATCGCAGCTCATTTCCTGGATTAACCTATCAAAGTCCATCGATGTGACTTGACAGGGGATTGAGAATGTGACTCACATGCTTTTGATGATTACTTTATCGCCAAATGGGATAGATGATTGAGTATCGTGAGTACCCCATACCATACCCACTCGGGAATTGCGGAGAACCTAATCAAATGATTTAGGATAATCGCTAGGCCACTATTATTACGATCACAACTTCTGGCTAGTGTGTTGGATATGCATTCTTGCTTCCACACACTGATCAGGGTTTTCCCTTAGCAAATCATCAAATTTTTTTTTCCCAAAGCGACTAGTAACTGGGTCGAGCCCGGTGTCGCCCATCGCCCCACAATCGCACCACAATGTATGAAGATAG
>JACGCM010001167.1:0-45667 GCA_014058105.1 Kingdonia uniflora
AACTGCTCTTAGCTTAATTGGCTGGATTTTTGCTACTCATTCGCAATAATCTTAGCTTGATGTCAGTATAATTGAAGCACTTTTCTGCGATCCAACCTCTCAAACAATTTGTCGTTAGCCAACATTCTCAAAATTGCAATCTAAAGCATGGAGTGGTTCAAAATCCGATCAGGGTTTAATTAAAGTCAGGATTATAACTACACATTGAGTAACAATCATTGCGCTTGTATTTGGTCAAGAGGAAACACTTAACCACGATCCAATTTCCCAAAGGAATTGCGATACCCAAGTTTTTTGAATTGCGATCTAAATCATCGGTGTGGCGAAAATCCGTACGGATTGTAAATATAGCCGGGAGTGTTAATACTCATTTGGTAACAATCCATCCAACCACTCGAACATGTTATCGGCATCCAAGTTACACAGAATTGCAATCTAAAGCATCGGAGTGGTACGACAAAATGAACCTGTCTTAAATTATAGCCGGGAGTGTTCCTGCTCAATTGGTAACTATTCTAGCATTTATTGTTGGCTTGGAGTAAACTCTTATCCACGATCCAACCTCCCAAACAACTTTTCGGTAGCCAACTTTTGGTAATTATAATATAAAGCACCGAGTTGTGGGAAATCACAACCGTTCTAAATTAATGGTTGTATTGTTGCTACTAATTCGGTAACAATCTAAGCTTGTTGTCGGTCTAATAGAAACTCTTTAGTACGATCCAACCTCTCAAACGATTTGCCGTTAGCCAACATTCTCAAAATTGCAATCTAAAGCATGGAGTGGTTCGAAATCCGAACAGGTTTAAAATTAAAGACCGGATTATAGCTACTAATTGAGTAACTATCCTCGCGCTTGTTGTTGGCCAAGAGGATACACTTAACCGCGATCCAACTTCCCAAACGGATTACGATAGCCATGATTTTCAGAATTGCGATCTGAAGAATCGGAGTGGTGTAAAATCCGTACCGATTCTAAAGTAAAGCCGGAGGTGTTGATACTCATTGGTAACTATCAAAGCTTTTTGACGGTCTTAAAGAAACTTTTAACAACCATCCAACCTCTCGAAAATGTTACCGGTAGCTAAGTTTCACAGAATTGCAATGTAAAGCATCGGAGTGGTACAAAATTTGAACCTGTCTTAAATTATAACCGGGAGTGTTCCTGCTCAATTGGTAACTATCCTAGCATTTATTGCTGGGTTAGAGGAATTTCTTAACCACGATCCAGCATCCCAAAGAAGTTTTCGGTAGCCAAGTTTCTTTGAATTATAATTTAAAGCACCGGAGTTGTGGGAAATCAAAACCGCTCTTAATTTAATAGTTGGATTGTTGCTACTCATTCGGCAAAAATCTTAGCTTGTTGTCGGTTAATAGAAACACTTTACTACGATCCAATTTCTCAAACGATTTGCCGTTAGCCAACATTCTCAAAATTGCAATCTAAAGCACGGAGTGGTTCGAAATCCGAACATGTTTTAAATTAAAGTCTGGTTTATAGCTACTCATTGAGTAACTATCCTTGTGCTTGTGTTGGTCAAGAGGAAACGCTTAACCAAGATCCAGCTTCCCAAACGAGTTGCGATAGCCATTTTTTTCAGAATTGCGATCTAAAGCATCGGAGTGGTGAAAAATCCGTACCGATTCTAAAGTAATTCCGGGGGTGTTGATACTCATTTGTTAACTATCCAAGCTTTTTGTCGGTCTAAAAGAAACTCTTAACAGCCACCCAACCTCTCGAACATGTCACCGTTAGCCAAGTTTGACCGAATTGCAATGTAAAGAATCGGAGTGGTACAAAATATGAACCTGTCTTTAATTCAAGCCGGGAGTGTTCCTGCTCAATTGGTAACAATCCTAGCATTTATTGCTGGGTTAGAGGAATTACTTAACCACGATCCAGCATCCCAAAGAAGTTTTCGGTAGCCAAGTTTCTGTGAATTATAATATAAAGCACCGGAGTTGTGGGAAATCAAAACCGCTCTTAATTTAATAGTTGGATTGTTGCTACTAATTCGGCAACAATCTTAGCTTGTTGTCGGTTTAATAGAAGCATTTTACTACGATCCAACCTCTCAAACGATTTGCCTTTAGCCAATATTATCAAAATTCTAATCTAAAGCACGGAGTGGTTCGAAATCCGAACAGGTTTTAAATTAAAGTCTGGATTATAGCTACTCATTGAGTAACTGTCCTTGCGCTTGTTGTTGGTAAAGAGGAAAACACTTAACCATAATCAAAATTCCCAAACGAGTTGCGGCTGCCAAGTTTTTCAGAATTGCCATCTAAAGCGTCGGAGTGGTATAAAATCCGTACCGGTTCTAAAGTATAGCCGGGAGTGCTTATAATCATTTGGTAACTATCCTCGCTTATTTTCGGTGTGAAAAAAACTCTTACCAACCTTCCAACCTCTCGATCAAGTTACCGGTAGCCAATTTTCACTGAATTGCGAAATAAAGCATCGGAGTGGTACGAAATATGAACCTTTCTTAAATATACCCGGGAGTGTTCCTGCTCAATTGGTTACTATTCTTGCATTTCTTGCAGGGATAGAGTAAACACATAAGGACGATACAACCTCCCCAACAAGTTTTCGGTAGCCAAGTTTCAATGAATTATAATATAAAGCACCGGAGTTGTGGGAAATCCTAACCGCTCTTAACTTAATGGTTGGATTGTTGCTACTCTTTGGTAACAATCTTAGCTTGTTGTTGGTCTAATAGAAACTCTTTACTATGACCCAACCTCTCAAGCGATTTGTCGTTAGCCAACATTCTCAAAATTGCAATCTAAAGCACGGAGTGGTTCGAAATCCAAACAGGTTTTAAATTAAAGTCAGGATTATAGCTACTCATTGAGTAACTGTCCTTGCGCTTGTTGTTGGTAAAGAGGAAACACTTAACCATAATCCAAATTCCCAAACGAGTTGCGGCTGCCAAGTTTATCAGAATTGGGATCTAAAGCGTCGGAGTGGTTTAAAATCCGTACCGGTTCTAAAGTATAGCCGGGAGTGTTGATAATCATTTGGTAGCTTTTTTTCCGTGTGAAAAAAACTCTTACCAACCATCCAACCTCTCGAACAAGTTACCGGTAGCCAATTTTTACTGAATTGCGAAATAAAGCATCGGAGTGGTACGAAATATGAACCTTTCTTAAATTATACCCGGGAGTGTTCCTGCTCAATTGGTTACTATTCTTGCATTTCTTGGAGGGCTAGAGTAAACACATAAGCACGATACAACTCCCCAACAAGTTTTCGGTAGCCAAGTTTCAGTGAATTATAATATAAAGTACCGGAGTTGTGGGAAATCCTAACCGTTCTTAACTTAATGGTTGGATTGTTGCTACTCTTCGGTAACAATCTTAGCTTGTTGTTGGTCTAATAGAAACTCTTTACTATGACCCAACCTCTCAAACGATTTTCCGTTAGCCAACATTCTCAAAATTGCAATCTAAAGATGGAGTGGTTCAAAATTGCAATCTAAAAACACTTAACCAAGATCCAGCTTCCCAAACGAGTTTGATAGCCATTTTTTTCAAAATTGCGATCTAAAGAATCGGAGTGGTGAAAAATCTGTACCGATTCTAAGGTAAATCCGGGGGCGTTGAAACTCATTTGGTAACTATCAAAGCTTTTTGTCGGTCTAACAGAAATTCTTAACAGCCACCCAACCTCTCGAACATGTTACCGGTAGCCAAGTTTCACCGAATTGCAATGTAAAACATCGGAGTGGTACAAAATATGAACCTGTCTTTAATTCTAACCGGGTGTGATCCAGCTAAATTGGTAACTATTCAAGCATTTATTTCTGGGTTAGAGTAAACACTTAAGAACGATCCAACCTCCCAAACAAGTTTTCGGTATCCAAGTTTATGTGAATTATAATATAAAGCACTAGAGTTGTGGGAAATCCTAACCGTTCTTAACTTAATGGTTGGATTGTTGCTACTCTTCGGTAACAATCTTATCTTATTGTTGGTCTAATAGAAACTCTTTACTACGATCCCACCTCTCAAACGATTTGCTGTTGGCCAACATTCTTAAAATTGCAATCTAAAGCATGGAGTGGTTCGAAATCCGAACAGGTTTTAAATTTAAGTCAGGATTATAGCTACTCAATGAGTAACTATCCTTGCACTTGTTTTTGGTCAAGAGGAACCACTTAAATCCAATTCCCAAAAAAGTTATGATACCCAAGTTTGCAGAATTGCGATCTAAAGCATCGGAGTGGTTAAAAATCCCTACCGATTCTAAAGTAAAGCCGGGAATGTTAATACTCTTTTGTAATCTATCCAAGCTTTTTGTCGGTCTAAAAGAATCTCTTAACAACCATACAACCTCTCGAACATTTTACCGGTTGCCAAGTTTCACAGAATTGCAATGTAAAGCATCGGAGTGGTACAAAATTTGAACCTGTCTTAAATTATAACCAGGAGTGTTCCTGCTCAATTTGCAGCAATCCAACCATTTATAGCTGGGTTAGAGGAAACACTTAACTGCGATCCAACATCCCAAACAAGTTTTCGGTAGCCAAGTTTCAGTGAATTATAATATAAAGTGCCGGAGTTGTGTAAAATCCGAACCGCTCCTATCTTAATGGTTGGATTGTTGCTACTCATTCGACAATCATCTTAGCTTCTTGTCGGTCCAATAGAAACACTTTACTACGATTCAACCTCTCAAACAATTTGTCGTTAGCCAACATACTCAAAATTGTAATCTAAAGCATGGAGTGGTTCGAAATCGGAACAGGTTTTAAATTAAAGTCAGGATTATAACTACTCATTGAGTAACTATCATTGAGCTTGTTTATTGCCAAGAGGAAACACTTAACCACGATCCAACTTCCCAAACGAGTTGCGATAACCAAGTTTTTCAGAATTGCGATCTAAAGCATCGGAGTGGCAAAAAATCCGTACCGGATCTAAAGTAAAGGCGGGAGTGTTAAAACTCATTAGGTAGTTATCCAAGCTTTATGTCGGCCTAAATGAAACTCCTAACAACCATCCAACCTCTAGAACATGTTATCGGTATCCAAGTTACACAGAATTGCAATCTAAAGCATCGGAGTGGTACGAAAAATAAACTTGTCTTAAATTATAACCGGGAGTGTTCCTGCTCAATTGGTAACTATTCTAGCATTTATTGTTGGGTTGGAGTAAACACTTATCCACGATCCAACCTCCCAACCAACTTTTCGGTAGCCTAGTTTTTGTGAATGATGATATAAAGCACCGGAGTTGTGGGAAATCACAAACGTTCTTAACTAAATGGTTGGATTGTTGCTACTAATTCGGTAACAATCTTAGCTTGTTATCGGTCTAATAGAAACTCTATACTACGATCCAACCTCTGAAACGATTTGCCGTTAGCCAACATTCTCAAAATCTTAACTGGTTTTAAATTAAAGACAAGATTATAGCTACTAATTGAGTAACTATCTTCGCGCTTGTTGTTGGCCAAGAGGAAACACTTAACCGCGATCCAACTTCCCAAACGAATTACAATAGCCATGTTTTCCAGAATTGCGATCTAAAGAATCGTAGTGGTGGAAAATCCGTACCGATTCTTAAGTAAAGCCGGAGGTGTTGAAACTCATTTGGTAACTATCAAAGCTTTTTGTGGGTCTATATGAAACTCTTAACAACCATCCAACCTCTCGAACATGTTTCCGGTAGCCAAGTTTTACAGAATTACAATGTAAAGCATCGGAGTGGTACGAAATATGAACCTGTCTTAAATTATAATCGGGAGTGTTCCTGCTCAATTGGTAACTATCCTAGCATTTATTGGTTAGTTAGAGGAATTTCTTATCCATGATCCAACATCCCAAAGAAGTTTTCGGTAGCCAAGTTTCTGTGAATTATAATATAAAGCACCGGAGTTGGGGGAAATCAAAACCGCTCTAAACTTAATGGTTGGATTGTTGCCACTCATTCGGCAACATCTTTGCTTGTTTTCGGTTTGATAGAAACACTTTACTGCGATCCAACATCTCAAACGATTTGCTGTTAGCCAACATTCTCAAAATTGCAATCTAAAGCACGGAGTGGTTCGAAATACGAACAGGTTTTAAATTAAAGTGAGAATTATAGCTACTCATTTAGTAACTGTACTTGCGCTTGTTGTTAGTCAAGAGGAAACACTTAACCATAATCCAAATTCCCAAACGAGTTGCGGCTGCCAAATTTTTTAGAATTACGATCTAAAGCATCGGAGTGGTGTAAAATCCGTACCGGTTCTAAAGTATAGCCGGGAGTGTTGATAATCATTTGGTAACTATCCTAGCTTTTTTTCGGTGTGAAAAAAACTCTTACCAACCTTCCAACCTCTCGATCAAGTTACCGGTAGCCAATTTTCACTAAATTGCGAAATAAAGCGTCGGAGTGGTACGAAATATGAACCTTTCTTAAATTATACCCGGGAGTGTTCCTGCCCAATTGGTTATTATTCTAGCATTTCTTGCTGGGTTAGAGTAAACACTTAAGCACGCTCCAACCTCCCAAACAAGTTTTCGGTAGACAAGTTTCGGTGAATTATAATATAAAGCATCGGAGTTGTGGGAAATCCTAACCGTTCTTAACTTAATGATTGGATTGCTGCTACGAATTCTGTAACAATCTATGCTTGTTGCCGGTCTAATAGAAATTCTTTACTACGATCAAACCTCACAAACAATTTGCCGTAAGCCAACATTCTCAAAAATTCAATCTAAAGCAAGGAGTGTTTCAGAATACGGGCATGTTTTAAATTAAAGTCAGGATTAAAGCCACTCATTGAGTAGCTATCCCTGCGCTTGTTGCTGGTTATGAGGAAACATTTAACCACGATCCAACTTCCCAAACGAGTTACGATAGCCAAGTTTTTCAGAATTGCGATCTAAAGCATCGGAGTGGTGAAAAATCCGTACCGGTTCTAATGTAAAGTTGGGAGTGTTGATACTCATTTGGTAACTATCCGAGCTTTTTTCAGTCAAAAAGAAACTCTTAAGAACCATTCAACCTATCGAACATGTTACCGGTAGCCAAGTTTCACAGAATTGCAATCTAAAGCATCGGAGTGGTACGAAATATGAACCTGTCTTAAATTATAGCCGGGAGTGTTCCTGCTCAATTGGAAACTATCCTAACATTTAGTGCTGGGTTAGAGTTAACACTTAGCGACGATCCAACATCCCCAACAAGTTTTCGGTAGCCAAGTTTCTGTGAATTATAATATAAAGCGCCGGAGTTGTGGGATATCCAAACCGTTCTTAACTTAATGGTTGGATTGTTGCTACTAATTTGGTAACAATCTAAGCTTGTTGTCGGTCTAATAGAAACTCTTTACTACGATCCAACCTCTCAAACGATTTCCCGTTAGCCAACATTCCCAAAATTGCAATCTAAAGCATGGAGTGGTTCGAAATCTGAACAGGTTTTAAATTTAAGTTAGGATTAAAGCTACTTATTGAGTAACTATCCTTGCACCAGTTGTTGGTCAAGAGAAAACCCTTTACAACAATACAACTTCCCCAGCGAGTTGCGATAGCCATGTTTTTCAGAATTGCGATCTAAAGAATCGGAGTGGTTAAAAATCCGTACCGATTTTAAAGTAAAGACGGGAGAGTTGATTCTCATTTGGTAGCTATCCAAGTTTATGTCGGCCTAAAAGAAACTCTTAACAACCATCCAACCTCTCTAATATGTTACCGGTAGCAAAGTTTTACAGAATTGCAATATAAAGCATCGGAGTGGTAGGAATTATGAACCTGTCTTAAATTATAGCCGGGAGTGTTCCTGCTCAATTAGTAACTATCCTAGCATTTATTGCTGGGTTAGAGGAAACACTTAACCACGATCCAACATCCCAAGCAAGTTTTCTACAGCCAAGTTTCTGTGAATTATAATATAAAGCACCGGAGTTGAGGGAAATTCGACCCGCTCTTTACTTATTGGTTAGATTTTTGCTACTCATTCGGCAACAATCTTAGCTTGTTGTCGGTCTAGAAGAAACACTTTACTACAATCAAACCTCTTTAACGATTTGTCGTTAGCCAACATTCTCAAAATTGCAATTTAAAGCATGGAGTGGTTCGAAATCCGAGCAGGTTTAAAATGAAAGTCATGATTATAGCTTCTCATTGAATAACTATCCTTGACCTTGTTGTTGGTCAAGAGGAAGCACTCAACCACAATCCAAATTCTCAAACGAGTTGCGGCTGCCAAGTTTTTCAGAATTGCGATCTAAAGCATCGGAGTGGTGTAAAATCCTTACCGGTTCTAAAGTATAGCCGGGGGTGTTGATACTCATTTGGTAACTATCCTAGCTTTTTTTCGGTCTGAAAAAAACTCTTACCAACCATCCAACCTCTCGAACAAGTTACCTGTAGCCAAGTTCACAGAATTGCGAAATAAAGCATCGGAGTGGTACGAAATATGAACCTGTCTTAAATTATAGCAGGGAGTGTTCCGGCTCAATTGGTAACTATCCTAACATTTATTGCCGGGTTAGAGGAATCACCTAACCACGATCCAACCACCCAAACGAGTTTTCGGTAGTCAAGTTTATGTGAATTATAATATAAAGCACCGGAATTGTAGGAAAATCGAACCGTTCTTAACTAAATGGTTGGATTATTGCTACACATTCGGCTAAAATCTTAGTTTGTTGTCAGTCTAATAGAAACTCTTTACTACGATCCCACCTCTCAAACGATTTGCCGTTAGCCAACTTTCTTAAAATTGCAATCTAAAGCATGGAGTGGTTCGAAATCCAAACAGTCTTTAAATTTAAGTCAGGATTATTGCTACTCGTAGAGTAATTATCCTTGCGCTTGATTATGGTCAAGAGGAAACACTTAACCACGATCCAATTTCCCAAACGAGTTGCGATAACCAAGTTTTTCAGAATTGCGATATAAAGCATCGGAGTGGTGAAAAATTCGTACCGGTTCTAAAGTAAAACCGGGAGTGTTAATACTCATTTGGCATTTATCCAAGCTTTCTCCCGGCCTAAAAGAATCTCTTAACAACCATCCAACCTCTCGAACATTTTACCGGTAGCAAAGTTACACAGAATTGCAATCTAAAGCATCGGAGTGGTACGAAATATGAACCTGTCTTAAATTATACCAGGGAGTGTTCCTGCTTAATTGGTAACTATTCTAGCATTTTTTGCTGGGTTAGAGTACACTATTAACCACGATCCAACCTCCCAAACAATATTTTCATAGCCTAGTTTTTGTGAATTAGAATATAAAACACCGGAGTTCTGGGAAATCCCAACCGTTCTTAACTTAATGGTTGGATTGTTGCTACACATTCGGCAAAAATATTAACTTGTTGTCAGTCTAATAGAAACTCTTTACTACGATCCAACCTCTCAAACGATTTGCCGTTAGCCAACATTCTCAAAATTGCAATCTAAAGCATGGAGTGGTTCGAAATCCGAACAGGCTTTAAATTAAAGTCATGATTATAGCTACTCATGGAGTAATTATCCTCGCGCTTGATTATGGTCAAGTGGAAACACTTAACCACGATCCAATTTCCCAAACAAGCTATGATACCCAAGTTTTTCAGAATTTGGATCTAAAGCATTGGAGTGGTGAAAAATCCCTACCGATTCTAAAGTAAAGCCGGGAGTGTTAATTCTTATTTGTAATCTATCCAAGCTTTTTGTCGGTCAAAAAGAATCTCTTAACAACCATCCAACCTCTCGAACATTTTTCGGTAGCAAAGTTACACAGAATTGCAATCTAAAGCATCGGAGTGGTACGAAATATGAACCTGTCTTAAATTATTACCGGGAGTGTTCCAGCTCAATTGGTAACTATCCTATCCTAGCATTTATTGTGGGGTTAGAGGAAACACTTAATGATGATCCAACCTCCCAAACAAGTTTTCGGTAGCAAAGTTTCTGTGAATTATAATATAAAGCACCGGAGTTGTGGGAAATCACAACCGTTCTTAACTTAATGGTTGGATTGTTGCTACTAATTCGGCAACAATCTTGGCTTGTTAACGGTCTAATAGAAACTCTTGACTACGATCCAACCTCTCAAACGATTTGCCGTTAGCCAACATTCCCAAAATTGCAATCTAAAGAATGGAGTGGTTCGAAATCTGAACAGGTTTTGAATTTAAGTTAGGATTAAAGCTACTCATTGAGTAACTATCCTTGCGCTTGTTGTTGGTCAATAGGATTTACTTAACCCCGATCCAACTTCCGAAACAAGTTGCGATAGCCAAGTTTTTCGGAATTGCGATATAAAGCAACGGAGTGGAAAAAAATTCGTAGCGATTCTAAACTAAAGCCGGGAGTGTTGATACTCATTTGGTAATTATCCAAACTTTTTGTCGGTCTAAAAGAAACTCTTAACAACAATCCAACCTCTCGATCATGTTACCGGTTGCCAAGTTTCACAGAATTGCAATGTAAAGCATCGGAGTGGTACGAAATATGAACCTGTCTTAAATTATAACCAGGAGTCTTCTTGCTCAATTGGTAACAATCAAAGAATTTATTGCTGGGTTAGAGGAAACATTTAACTGCGTTCCAACATCCCAAACAAGTTTTTGGTAGCCGAGTTTCTGTGAATTATAATATAAAGCATCGGAGTTGTGGGAAATCCGAACCGCTCTTAACTTAATTGGCTGGATAGTTGCTACTCATTCGGCAATAATCTTAGCTTGTTGTCAGTCTAATTGAAGCACTTTTCTACGATCCAGCCTCTCAAACTATTTGTCGTTAGCCAACATTCTCAAAATTGCAATCTAAAGCATGGAGTGTTTCGAAATCCGAACAAGTTTGAAATTAAAGTCATGATTAAAACTACTCATTGAGTAACAATCATTTCACTTGTTTTTGGTCAAGAGGAAACACTTAACCTCGATCCAACTTCCCAAACGAATTGCGATACCCAAGTTTTTCAGAATTGCGATCAAAAGCATCGGTGTAGCGAAAAATCCGTACCGGATCGTAAGTATAGCCGGGAGTGTTAATACTCATTTGGTAACTATCCATCCAACCTCTCGAACATGTTATCGGCATCCAAGCTACACAGAATTGCAATCTAAAGCATCGGAGTGGTACGACGAAATGAACCTGTCTTAAATTAAAACCGGGAGTGTTCCTGCTCAATTGGTAACTATTCTAGCATTTATTGCTGGGTTGGAGTAAACACTTATCCACGATCCACCTCCCAAACAACTTTTCGGTAGCCAACTTTTGGTGAATTATAATATAAAGCACCGAAGTTGTGGGAAATCACAACCGTTCTTAACGTAATGGTTGGATTGTTTCTACTAATTCGGTAACAATCTAAGCTTGTTGTCGGTCTAATAGAAACTCTTTAGTATGATCCAACCTCTCAAACGATTTGCCGTTAGCCAACATTCACAAAATTACAATCTAAAGCATGGAGTGGTTCGAAATCCGAACAGGTTTTAAATTAAAGACCGGATTATTGCTACTAATTGAGTAACTATCCTCGCGCTTGTTATTGGCCAAGAGGAAACACTTATCCGCGATCCAACTTCCTAAACGGATTACGATAGCCATGATTTTTAGAATTGCGATCAAAAGAATCGGAGTGGTGTAAAATCCGTACCGATTCTAAAGTAAAGGCGGAGGTGTTGATACTTATTTGGTAACTATCAAAGCTTTTTGTCGGTCTTAAAGAAACTCTTAACAACCATCCAACCTCTCGAAAATGTTACCGGTAGCCAAGTTACCAAACGAGTTTGTGGCTGCCAAGTTTTTCGGAATTGCGATCTAAAGCATCGGAGTGGTGTAAAATCCGTACCGGTTCTAAAGTATAGCCGGGAGTGTTGTTAATTATTTGGTAACTATCCTAGCTTTTTTTCGGTGTGAAAAAAACTCTTAGCAACCATCCAACCTCTCGAACAAGTTACCGGTAGCCAATTTTCACTGAATTACGAAATAAAGCATCGGAGTGGTACGAATATGAACCTTTCTTAAATTATACCCGGGAGTGTTCCTGCTCAATTGGTTACTATTCTCGCATTTCTTGCTGGGTAGAGTAAACACTTAAGCACGATCCAACCTCCCAAGCAAGTTTTCGGTAGACAAGTTTCTGTGAATTATAATATAAAGCACCGGAGATGTGGGAAATCCTAACCGTTCTTAACTTAATAGTTGGATTGATGCTACTCTTCGGTAACAATCTTAGCTTGTTGTTGGTCTAATAAAAACTCTTTACTACGACCAAACCTCTCAAACGATTTGCCGTTAGCCAACATTCTCAAAATTACAATCTAAAGCATGGAGTGGTTCAACATCCGAACAGGTTTTAAATTTAAGTCTGGTTTATAGCTACTCATTGAGTAACTATCCTTGCGCTTGTTGTTGGTCAAGAGAAACACTTAACCAAGATCCAGTTTCCCAAACGAGTTGAGATAGCCATTTTTTCCAGTATTGCGATCTAAGGAATCTGAGTGGTTAGAAATCCGTTCCGATTCTAAGTAAATCCGGGGTGTTGATACTCATTTGGTAACTATCCAAGCTTTTTGTCGGTCTAAAAGAAACTCTTAACAACCTCCCAACCTCACGAACATGTTACCGTTAGCCAAGTTTCACCGAATTGCAATGTAAGCATCGGAGTGGTACAAAATATGAACCTGTCTTTAATTCAAGCCGGGAGTGTTCCTGTCCAATTGGTAATTATCATAGCATTTATTGCTGAGTTAGAGGAAACACATAACCACGATCCATCATCCAAACAAGTTTTCGGTTGCCAAGTTTCTGTGAATTATAATATAAAGCACCGTAGTTGTGGGAAATCCGAACTGCTCTTAACTTAATGGTTGGATTGTTGCTACTCATTCTGAAAAAATCTTAGCTTGTTGTCGGTTTAATAGAAACACTTTACAACGATCCAACCTCTCAAACGATTTGCCATTAGCCAACATTCTAGCAATTGCAATCTAAAGCATGGAGTAGTTCGAAATCCGAACAGGTTTTTAATTAAAGTCAGGATTATAGCTACTTATTAAGAAACTAACCTTGCGCTTGTTGTGGTCAAGAGGAAACACTTAACCATAATCCAAATTCCCAAACGAGTTGCGGCAACCAAGTTTTTCAGAATTGCGATCTATAGCATCGGAGTGGTGTGAAATCCGTACCGGTTCTAAAGTATAGCCGGGAGTGTTGATACTCATTTGGTAACTATCATAGCTTTTTTTCGGTTTGAAATAAACTCTTACCGACTATCCAACCTCCCGAGCAAGTTACCAGTAGCCAAGTTTCACAGAATTGCGAAATAAAGCATGGGAGTGGTACGAAATATAATCCTTTCTTAAATTATACCCGGGAGTGTTCCTGCTCAATTGGTAACTATTCTAGCATTTATTGCAGGGTTAGAGTAAACACTTAAGAACGATCCAACCTCCCAAACAAGTTTTCGGTATCCAAGTTTCTGCGAATCATAATATAAAGCACTAGAGTTGTGGGAAATCCTAATCGTTCTTAACTTAATG
Source organism: Kingdonia uniflora (assembly GCA_014058105.1). Taxonomy (NCBI): domain Eukaryota; kingdom Viridiplantae; phylum Streptophyta; class Magnoliopsida; order Ranunculales; family Circaeasteraceae; genus Kingdonia; species Kingdonia uniflora. The sequence goes on from JACGCM010001167.1 coordinate 13,483, forward strand.
GTTGGTCTAATTGAAATTCTTTACTACGATCCCACCTCTCAAACGATTTGCCGTTAGCCAACATTCTAAAAATTGCAATCTAAAGCATGGAGTGGTTCGAAATCCGAACAGGTTTTAAATGAAAGTCAGGATTATAGCTACCCATTGAATAACTATCCCTGCCCTTGTTGTTGATCAAGAGGAAGCACTAAACCACAATCCAAATTTTCAAACGAGTTGCGGCTGCCAAGTTTTTCAGAATTGCGATCTAAAGCATCGGAGTGGTTAAAAATCCCGACCGATTCTAAAGTAAAGCCGGGAGTGTTAATACTCATTTGTAATCTATCTAAGCCATTTGTGGGTCTAAATGAAACTCTTAACAACCATCCAACCTCTCGAACATGTTATCGGTATCCAAGTTACACAGAATTGCAATCTAAAGCATTGGAGTGGTACGAAAAATGAACCTGCCTTAAATTATAGCCGGGAGTATTCCTGCTCAATTGGTAACGATTCCAGCATTTATTGTTGGGTTAGAGTAAACACTAATCCACGATCCAATCTCCCAAACAACTTTTCGGTAGCCAAGTTTTTGAGAATTATAATATAATGCACCGGAGTTGTGGGAAATCTCAACCGTTCTTAACTTAATGCTTGGATTGTTGCTACTAATTCGGTAACAATCTAAGCTTGTTGTCGGTCTAATAGAAACTCTTTGGTAGGATCCAACCTCTGAAACGATTTGCCGTTAGCCAACATTCTCAAAATTGCAATCTAAAGCATGGAGTGGTTCGAAGTCCGAACAGGTTTTAAATTAAAGACCGGATTATAGCTACTAATTGAGTAACTATCCACGCGCTTGTTGTTGGCCAAGCGGAAACACTTAACCGCGATCCAACTTCCCAAACGGATTACGATGGCCATGATTTTTAGAATTGCGATCTAAAGAATCGGTGTGGTGTAAAATCCGTACCGGTTCTAAAGTATAGCCGGGAGTGTTGACACTCATTTGGTAACTATCCTAGCTTTTTTTCGGTTTGAAAAAACTCTTACCGACCATCCAACCACTCGAACAAGTTACCAGTAGCCAAGTTTCACAGAATTGCTAAATAAAGCTTATGAGTGGTACGAAATATGAACATTTCATAAATTATACCCGGGAGTGTTCCTGCTCAATTGGTAACTATTCTAGCATTTATTGCTGGGTTAGAGTAAACAATTAAGAACGATCCAACCTCCCAAACAAGTTTTCGGTATCCAAGTTTCTGTGAATTATAATATAAAGCACTAGAGTTGTGGGAAATCCTAACCGTTCTTAACTTAATGGTTGGATTGTTGCTACTCTTCGGTAACCATCATATCTTATTCTTGGTCTAATAGAAACTCTTTACTTCGATCCCACCTCTCAAACGATTTGCCGTTAGCCAACATTCTCAAAATTATAATCTAAAGTATGGAGTGGTTCGAAATCCGAACAGGTTTTTAATTTAAGTCAGGATTATAGCTACTCATTGAGTAACTATTCTTGAGCTTTTGTTTGTTCAAGGGGAAGCACTTAACCACGTTGCAACTTCCCAAACAAGTTATGATACCCAAGTTTTTCAGAATTGCGATCTAAAGCATCGGAGTGGTGAAAAATCACTACCGATTCTAAAGTGAAGACGGCAGAGTTAATACTCATTTGTAATCTATCCAAGCTTTTGTCGGTCTAAAAGAATCTCTTAAGAACCATCCAACCTCTCGAGGAAGACAGGGGATAGCTATTGCGAAGAAGGCGGGGAGAGCCGGAAAGAAGGGCACAAAAATGCATGTTACCGGTAGCCAAGTTACACAGAATTGCAATCAAAAGCATCGGAGTTGTACGAAATATGAACCTGTCTTAAATTATAGCCGGGAGTGTTCCTGCTCAATTGGTAACTATTCTAGAATTTGTTGCTGGCTTAGAGTAACCACTTATCCACGATCCAACATCCCAAACAAGTTTTTTGTAGCCAAGTTTCTGTGAATTATAATATAAAGGACCGCAGTTGTGGGAAATCCTAACGGTTCTTAACTTAATGGTTGGATTGTTGCTACTCTTCGGTAACAATCTAAGCTTGTTGTTGGTCCAATAGAAACTCTTTACTTCGACCCAACCTCTCAAACGATTTGCCATTAGCCAACATTCTCAAAATTGCAATCTAAAGATGGAATGGTTCAAAATCCGAGCAGGTTTTAAATTTAAGTCAGGCTTATAGCTACTGATTGAGTAACTATCCTTGCACTTGTTGTTGGTCAAGCGGAAACACTTAACCAAGATCCAGCTTCCCAAACGAGTTGTGATAGCCATTTTTTTCCAAATTACGATCTAAAGAATCGGAGTGGTGAAAGATCCGTACCGATTCTAAGGTAAATCCGGGGGTGTTGATACTCATTTGATAACTATCAAACCTTTTTGTCGGTCTAACAGAAATTCTTAACAACCACCCAACCTCTCGAACATGTTACCGGTAGCCAAGTTTCACCGAATTGCAATGTAAAGCATCGGAGTGGTACAAAATATGAACCTGTCTTTAATTCTAACCGGGAGTGATCCTGCTAAATTGGTAACTATTCAAGCATTTATTTCTGGGTTAGAGTAAACACTTAAGAACGATCCAACCTCCCAAACAAGTTTTTGGTATCCAAGTTTCTGTGAATTATAATATAAAGCACTAGAGTTGTGGGAAATCCTAACCGTTCTTAACTTAATGGTTGGATTGTTGCTACTCTTTGGTAACAATCTTATCTTATTGTTGGTCTAATAGAAACTCTTTACTACGATCCCACCTCTCAAACGATTTGCCGTTAGCCAACATTCTAAAAATTGCATTCTAAAGCATGGAGTGGTTCGAAATCCGAACAGGTTTTAAATTTAAGTAAGGATTATAGCTACTCAATGAGTAACTATCCTTGCGCTTGTTTTTGGTCAAGAGGAAACACTTAAATCCAATTCCATACAAGTTATGTTACCCAAGTTTTTTAGAATTGCGATCTAAAGCATCAGAGTGGTTAAAAATCCCTACCGATTCTAAAGTAATGCCGGGAATGTTAATACTCATTTGTAATCTATCCAAGATTTTTGTCAGTCTAAAAGAATCTCTTAACAACCATACAACCTCACGAACATTTTATCGGCAGCCAAGTTTCACAGAATATCAATGTAAAGCATCGGAGTGGTACGAAATATGAACCTGTCTTAAATTATTACCAGGAGTGTTCCTGCTCAATTTGCAACAATCCAACCATTTATAGCTGGGTTAGAGGAAACACTTAACCGCGATCCAACATCCCAAACAAGTTTTCGGTAGCCAAGTTTCAGTGAATTATAATATAAAACACCGAAGTTGTGTGAAATCCGAACCGCTCTTAACTTAATGGATAGATTGTTGCTACTCATTCGACAATAATCTTAGCATGTTGTCGGTCCAATAGAAACACTTTACTACGATCCAACCTCTCAAACAATTTGTCGTTAGCCAACATTCTCAAAATTGTTATCTAAAGCATGGAGTGGTTCGAAATCGGAACAGGTTTTAAACTAAAGTCAGGATTATAACTACTCATTGAGTAACTATCATTGAGCTTGTTTTTAGTCAAGAGGAAACACTTAACCACGATCCAACTTCCCAAACGAGTTGCGATAACCAGGTTTTTCAGAATTGCGATCTAAAGCATCGGAGTGGCAAAAAATCCGTACCGGATCTAAAGTAAAGCCGGGAGGGTTAAAACTCATTTGGTAGTTATCCAAGCTTTTTGTCGGTCTAAATGAAACTCCTAACAACCATCCAACCTCTCGAACATGTTATCGGTATCCAAGTTACAAAGAATTGCAATCTAAAGCATCGGAGTGGTACGAAAAATGAACCTGCCTTAAATTATAACCGGGAGTGTTCCTGCTCAATTGGTAACTATTCTAGCATTTATTGTTGAGTTGGAGTAAACACTTATCCACGATCCAACCTCCCAAACAACTTTTCGGTAGCCTAGTTTTTGTGAATGAAGATATAAAGCCCCAGAGTTGTGGGAAATCACAACCGCTCTTAACTAAATGGTTGGATTGTTGCTACTAATTCGGTAACAATCTTAGCTTGTTATCGGTCGAATAGAAACTCTATACTGCAATCCAACCTCTGAAACGATTTGCCGCTAGCCAACATTCTCAAAATTGTAATCTAAAGCATGGAGTGGTTCAAAATCTGAACTGGTTTTAAATTAAAGACAGGATTATAGCTACTAATTGAGTAACTATCCTCGCGCTTGTTGTTGGCCATGAGGAAACACTTAACCGCGATCCAACTTCCCAAACGAATTACGATAGCCATGTTTTTCAGAATTGCGATCTAAAGAATCGTAGTGGTGGAAAATCCGTACCGATTCTAAAGTATAGCCGGAGGTGCTGAAACTCATTTAGTAACTATCAACTCTTTTTTTGGGTCTAAATGAAACTCTTAACAACCATCCAGCCTCTCGAACATGTTACCGGTAGCCAAGTTTTACAGAATTGCAATGTAAAGCATCGGAGTGGTACAAAATATGAACCTGTCTTAAATTATATCCGGGAGTGTTCCTGCTAATTTGGTGACTATCCTAGCATTTATTGCTGGGTTAGAGGAATTTCTTAACCACGATCCAACATCCCAAAGAAGTTTTTGGCAGCCAAGTTTCTGTGAATTATAATATAAAGCACCGGAGTTGGGGGAAATCAAAACCGCTCTAAACTTAATGGTTGGATTGCTGCTACTCATTCGGCAGCAATCTTTGCTTGTTTTCGGTTTAATAGTAACACTTTACTACGATCCATCCTCCCAAACGATTTGCCGCAAGCCAACATTCACAAAATTGCAATCTAAAGCACGGAGTGGTTCGAAATCCGAACAGGTTTTAAATTAAAGTCAGGATTATAGCTACTCATTAAGTAACTGTCCTTGCGCTTGTTGTTGGTCAAGAGGAAAGACTTAACCATAATCCAAATTCCAAAACGAGTTACGGCTGCCAAATTTTTTAGAATTGCTATCTAAAACATCGGAGTGGTGTAAAATCCGTATCGATTCTAAAGTATAGCCGGAGTGTTGATAATCATTTGGTAACTATCCTAGCTTTTTATCGGTGTGAAAAAAACTCTTACCAACCATCCAACCTCTCGAACAAGTTACCGGTAGCCAATTTTCACTGAATTGCGAAAAAAAGCATCGGAGTGGTACGAAATATGAACCTTTCTTAAATTATACCCGGGAGTGTTTCTGCCCAATTGGTTAATATTCTAGCATTTCTTGCTGGGTTAGGGTAAACACTTAGGCACGCTCCAACCTCCCAAGCAAGTTTTCGGTAGACAAGTTTCGGTGAATTATATAATATAACGCACCGGAGTTGTGGGAAATCCTAACCGTTCTTAACTTAATGGTTGGATTATTGCTACTAATTCGGTAACAATCTATGCTTGTTGTCGGTCTAATAGAAACTCTTTACTACGATCAAACCTCACAAACGATTTGCCGTTAGCCAACATTCTCAAAAATGCAATCTAAAGCAAGGAGTGGTTCAGAATACGAGCAGGTTTTAAATTAAAGTCAGGATTAAAGCTACTCATTGAGTAACTATCCTTGCGCTTGTTGTTGGTTATGAGGTAACATTTAACCACGATCCATCTTCCCAAACGAGTTACGACAGCCAAGTTTTTCAGTCTAAAAGAAACTCTAAAGCATCGGAGTGGTGAAAAATGCGTACCGGTTCTAAAGTAAAGTTGGGAGTGTTGATACTCATTTGGTAACTATCCAAGCTTTTTTCAGTCTAAAAGAAACTCTTAAGAACCATTCAACCTATCTAACATGTTACCGGGAGTGTTCCTGCTCAATTGGTAACTATCCTAACATTTAGTGTTGGGTTAAAGTTAACACTTAACGACGATCGAACCTCCCAAACAAGTTTTCGGTAGCCAATTTCTGTGAATTATGATATAAAGCGCCGGAGTTGTGGGATATCCGAACCGTTCTTAACCTAATGGTTGGATTATTGCTACTAATTCCGTAACAATCTAAACTGGTTGCCGGACTAATATAAACTCCTGACTACGATCCAACCTCTCAAACGATTTGCCGTTAGCCAAAATTCTCAAAATTGCAATCTAAAGCATGGAGTGGTTCGAAATCTGAACAGGTTCTAAATTTAAGTTAGGATTAAAGCTACTCATTGAGTAACTGTCCTTGCGCTTTTGTTGGTCAAGAGGAAACACTTAACCACGATCCAATTTCCCAAACGAGTTGCGATAACTAAGTTTTTCAGAATTACGATCTAAATATCGGAGTGGTGAAAAATCCGTACCAATTCTAAAGTAAATCCGGGAGTGTTAATACTCATTTGTTAACTTTCCAAGCATTTTGTCAGTCTAAAAGAAAATCTTAACGACCATCCAACCTCTCGAACATGTTACCGGCAGCCAAGTTACACATAATTGTAATTTAATGCATCGGAGTGGGACGATATATGAACCTGTTTTAAATTATAGCCGGGAGTGTTCCTACTCAATTGGTATCCTAGCATTTATTGCAGGGTAAGAGGAATCACTTAACGACGATCCATTCTCCCAAACAAGATTTCGGTAGCAAAGTTTCTGTGAATTATAATATAAAGCACCGGAGTTGTGGGAAATCCAAACCGTTCTTTACATAATGGTTGGATTATTGCTACGAATTTGGTAACAATCTTCGCTGTTTATCAGACTAACTCAAACTCTTTTCTACGATCCAACCTCACAAACAATTTATCGTTAGCCAACATTCTCACTATTGCAATCTAAAGCATGGAGTAGTTCGAAATCCGAACAGGTTTTAAATTAAAGTCAGGATTATAGCTACTCATTGAGTAATTATCCATGCCCTTTTTGTCGGTCGAGAGGAAACACATAATCACAGTCCAAATTCCCAAACGAGTTGCGGCAACCAAGTTTTTTTGAATTGCGATCGAAAGCATCGGATTGGTGTAATATCCGTACCGATTCTAAAGTAAAGCCGGGAGTGTTATTACTCATTTGATAACTATCCAAGCTCTTTGTCAGTCTGAAAGAAACTCTTAACAACCATCCAACCTCTCGAACATGTTGCCGGTAGCCAAGTTTCACAGAATTGCAATCTAAAGCATCGGAGTGGTACGAAATATGAACCTGCCTTAAATTATAGGGGGGAGTGTCTCTGCTAAATTTGTAACTATCCTAGCATTTATTGCTGGGTTAGAGGAAATACTTAACGACGATCCAACCTCTCAAGCAAGTTTCCGGTAGCCGAGTTTCTGTGAATTATAATATAAAGCACCGGAGTTGTGGGAAATCTGAAAAGTTCTTAACTTAATGGTTGGATTGTTGTTACTAATTCGGTAACAATCTTAGCTTGGTGTCGGTCTAATAGAAACTCTTTACTGCCATCCAACCTCTCAAACGATTTGCCGTTAGCCAATATTCTCAAAATTGCAATCTAAAGCATGGAGTGGTTTGAAATCTGAACAGGTTTTAAATTTAATTCAGGATTATAACTACTCATTGAGTAACTATCCTTGCGCTTGTTGTTGGTCATGAGGAAACACTTAACCACGATCCAACTTCCCAAACGAGTTGCGAAACCTAAGTTTTTCATCATTGCGATCTAAAGAATCGGAGTGGCAAAAAATCTGTACTGGTTCTAAACTATAGCCGGGATTGTTAATACTCATTTGGTAACTATCCAAGCTTTTTGTCGGTCTAAATGAAACTCTAAACAACCATCCAAGCTCTCGAACATGTTATCGGTATCCAAGTTACACAGAATTGCAATCTAAATCATCGGAGTGGTACGAAAAATGAACCTGTCTTAAATTATAGCCGGGTGTGTTCCTGCACAATTGGTAACTATTCTAGCATTTTTTGCTGGGTTAGAGTAAACACTTATCCACGATCCAACCTCCCAAACAACTTTTCTGTAGCCAAGTTTTTGTGAATTATAATATAAAGAACCGTAGTTGTGGGAAATCCCAGCCGTTCTTAACTTAATGGTTGGATTGCTGCTACTAATTCGGTAGCAATCGTAGCTTGTTGTCGGTCTAATAGAAACTCTTTACTACAATCCAACCTCTCAAACGATTTGCCGTTAGCCAACATTCTCATAATTGCAATCTAAAGCATGGAGTGGTTCAAAATAAGAACAGGTTTTAAATTAAAGTCAGGATTAAAGCTACTCATTGAGTAACTATCCTTGCGCTTGTTGTTGGTGAAGAGGAAACATTTAACCACGATCCAACTTCCCAAACGAGTTACGATAGCCAAGTTTTTCAGAATTGTGATCTAAAGCATCGGAGTGGTGAAAAATCCGTACCGGTTCTAAAGTAAAGTTGGGAGTGTTGATACTCATTTGGTAACTATCCAAGCTTTTTGTCGGTCTAAAAGAAACTCTTAACAACCATTCAACCTCTCGAACATGTTACCGGTAGCCAAATTTCACAGAATTGCAATCTAATGCATCGGAGTGGTACGAAATATGAATCTGTCTTAAATTATAGCCGAGAGAGTTCCTGCTCAATTGGTAACTATCCTAACATTTGGTGCTGGGTTAGAGTATATACTTAACAACGATCCAACCTCCCAAACAAGTTTTTGGTAGCTAAGTTTCTGTGAATTGTAATATTAAGCGCCGGAGTTGTGGGATATCTGAACCGTTCTTAACTTAATGGTTGGATTGTTGCTACTAATTTGGTAACAATCTTAGCTTGTTGTCGGTCTAATAGAAACTCATTACTACGATCCAACCTATCAAACGATTTGCCGTTGGCCAACATTCTAAGAATTGCAATCTAAAGCATGGAGTGGTTCGAAATCTGAACAGGTTTTAAATTTAAGTTAGGATTAAAGCCACTCATTGAGTAACTATCTTGCACCTGCTGTTGGTCAAGAGGAAATTCTTAACCACAATACAACTTCCCAAGCGAGTTGCGATAGCCAAGTTTTTCAGAATTATGATCTAAAAAATCAGAGTGGTAAAAAATCCGTACCGATTCTAAAGTAAAGCCGGGAGAGTTGATACTCATTTGGTAACTATCCAAGCTTTTTGTCGGTCTAAAAGAAACTCTTAGCAACCATCCAACCTCTCGAACATGTTACCGGTAACCAAGTTTCACGAATTGCAATATAAAGCATCGGAGTGGTAGGAATTATGAACCTGTCTTAAATTTTAGTCGGGAGTGTTCCTGCTCAATTGGTAACTATCCTAGAATTTATTGCTGGGTTAGAGGAAACACTTAACCACGATCCAGCATCCCAAGCAAGTTTTCGGCAGCCAAGTTTCTGTGAATTATATTATAAAGCACCGGAGTTGAGGGAAATCCGAACTGCTCTTAACTTAATGGTTGGATTGTTGCTACTCATTTGGCAACAATCTTAGCTTGTTGTCGGTCTAATAGAAACACTTTACTAGGATCCAACCTCTTAAACGATTTGCCGTTAGCCAACATTCTCAAAATTGCAATCTAAAGCATGGAGTGGTTCGAAATCCGAACAGGTTTAAAATGAAAGTCAGGATTATAGCTACTCATTGAATAACAATCCTTGCCCTTCTTGTTGGTCAAGAGGAAGAACTTATCCACGATCCAAATTCTCAAATGAGTTGCGGCTGCAAAGTTTTTCAGAATTGTGATCTAAAGCATCGGAGTGGTGTAAAATCCGTACCGGTTCAAAAGTATAGCCGGGAGTTTTGATACTCATTTGGTAACTATCCTAGCTTTTTCTCGGTCTGAAAAAATCTCTTGCCAACAATCCAATCTCTCGAACAAGTTACCTCTAACCAAGTTCACAGAATTGTGAAATAAAGCATCGGAGTGGTACGAAATATGAACCTGTCTTAAATTATTGCCGGGAGTGTTCCTGCTCAATTGGTAACTATTCTAGCATTTATTGCTGGGTTAGAGTAAACACTTAAGCACGATCCAACCTCCCAAACAAGTTTCCGGTAGCCAAGTTTCTGTGAATTATAATCTAAAGCACCGGAGTTGTGGGAAATCCTAACCGTTCTTAACTTAATGGTTGGATTGTTGCTACTCATTCAGTAACAATCTTAGCTAATTGTTGGTATAATAGAAACTTTTTACTGCGATCCAACCTCTCAAACGATTTGCCGTTAGCCAACATTCTTAAAATTGCAATCTAAAGCATGGAGTGGTTTGAAATCCGAACAGGCTTCAAATTTAAGTCAGGATTATAGCTACTCATAGAGTAACTATCCTTGCGCTTGTTTTTTGTCAAGAGGAAATTCTTAACCACGATCCAATTTCCCAAACGAGTTGCGATTCCAAAGTTTTTCAGAATTGCGATCTAAAGCATCGGAGTGTTGAAAAATCCGTACCGGTTCTAAAGTAAAGTCGGGAGTGTTAATACTCATTTGGCATCTATCCAAGCTTTTTCTCGGTCTAAAAGAATCTCTTAACAACCATCCAACCTCTCGAACATGTTACCGGTAGCCAAGTTACACAGAATTGTGACTCTCAGTTTGCTGTTGATATTATCCATGGGAAGTGTGAAGCTCCTTGGCCAACAAGGAGTGTAGTGAGACATATCCATAGGATTCTTGATGTCTTTGAAGAATGGGATGTCTATCATACTTACAGAGAAGCTAATTGAGCTTCTGACCATATCACAAAGCTTGCTCCCGCATTTGGACACTTTGATCTGGATTTGAAGTGTTTTGATGTAGTTCTAACACAGATTCTAGATGAAGATGCAGCAGGAAAATTGTACTCTAGGAAAGTGTGATTTTATTGTTACTTCTATGAAGATTGTCGTTGATTATGAGTACATGGATATGGAGTCCAAGACAGGGATGGGCTGTGGTCATCTTTGGGTAAAGGCCTTCCTCCATTTTCTTAACATTAGTGCCATAACAGATTCACTTTCTGAATCTGGAATTTCTTCCCCAATGAACATGATAAGGTATGAGGTTACCATGACTTTTATAGCTGATTATGACCACATGGAGAGGTACTTTTAGATTGGAATGGATGATTTGTTCTATTCTCAGCTTTCTTTTAAAGAATGCATCCATTTTTTGAACATTAGAGCACCTGCAGTTTCTGTGGAGACCTTTGATTCTGAATTTGCCATAACAGTTTCAGTTATTGAATCTGGAATTTCTGCCCAAATGAACATAATCATGTATGAGGTTACCATGACCTTTGTAGCTAATTATGACCACATGGAGAGGTACTTTCAGATTGGAATGGATGAGTTGTTCTATTCTCAGCTTCCCTTTAAAGTTTGCCTCCTTTTTCTGAACATTTCGGCACCTACAGTTTTTGTGGAGACCTTAAAACCTGAAATTTCTGCCCCACTTCACATGCTCATGGCTACTGTATATTGTAACTTACTCGTTGATGTACCTCCTGATTGGGGCAACATTGGTGATGTTCAAGGGTCTTTTCTTGTGGATGAAAGCCTTAAGGATCTAATCAAGGAAGATGCAGCTGGGAGGACCTATTACAAAATTGTTCCAGGTTAGTCCAGCTGGCCAATCCAGACTATATCAATTCAGAAAGTGCAAGGAGAAGACTATTGAGGTTCAGGCCATCTTATGTTTACATATTCAGAGCTTCAGCAGATTCTGGTTTGTACAAAAAATTCTATATGGTGGTTGTTTATCCATCCATTTATAGCCTTCAACACCCCTCTATATCACATTTTATCCATTTTCTGAGAATGCGAGAATCTGGAATTTCTTTGGATTGTTGAATCTGAAGTTGTTGCGTCATCTAACCTAATTATTGACGAGTTGCTTAAGCATATGCATGATTACTCAATTTCAGAGTTCAGTGAATATCCTATAACAGTTTCTATTCATCCATTATTGTCCTTTCATACATCCATTTGTATCCCTTTTCTGGGGTTGAAAGAAACTGAGTTTATGCTTGAGATTGGTGAATCTGAAGTTGATGCCTTTGTAAGGAGTGTAGAATCTGAAGTTGATGCTTCATACATATATATGGTGGTTGTAACGGCTTCCGATAACAAGCCCTTATAAGTTTTCAGTGATAATGCTCTATGGCTGAGAGAAACTGAGAACTGGAAATTCAATTCCTACTGCACAAAAAAGACCAGGAGCCCCTTGATGCGTGGAATGGGCGAGTTCAAGATGCTTCTAAAGAGTTGTTTCGAGATGGAAGCTTTAGGAGGAGTTATACTTATGACTTACTAATGGTGGATTAAGCTTGCACATGCCCTGGGGCTTTCTGACGTAAACGACAACCCTTTTGTTTCCGTGTGGAGTAAAAAGGATAGTTTCATTTCAGAAAAGTGTAATTGTTGTTGGCTTTTCTTTTTGTTGCTTTGGTCTTTTGTTAGCCTTCCTTGTGTGGATTGAGCTTCTTGGCATTTGCCTTGGTCTGTAATTCTTAATCTTTCTTTATATATCATGGGGGTTAGTCCCCTAGCTTGCTTTTCAAAAAAAAAAAGTTACACAGAATTGCAATCTAAAGCATCGGAGTGGTACGAAATATGAACCTGCCTTAAATTATAGGCGGGAGTGTTCCTGCTCAATTGGTAACTATCCTAGCATTTATTGTGGGGTTAGAGGAAACACTTAACGAAGATCCAACCTCCCAAACATGTTTTCGGTAGCAAAGTTTCTGTGAATTATAATATAAAGCACCGAGGTTGTGGGAATTCCGAACCGTTCTTAACTTAATGGTTTGATTGTTGCTTCTAATTCGGCAACAATCTTAGCTTGTTGTCAGTCTAATAGAAACTCTTTACTGCGATCCAACCTCTCAAACGATTTGCCGTTAGCCAACATTCTCAAAATTGCAATCTAAAGCATGGAGTGGTTCGAAATCCGAACAGGCTTTAAATTAAAGACAGGATTATAGCTACTCATTGAGTAACTATCCTTGCGCTTGTTGTTGGCCAAGAGGTAACACTTAACCGCGATCCAACTTCCCAAACGAATTGGGATAGCCATGTTTTTCAGAATTGCGATCTAAAGAATCGGAGTGGTGGAAAATCCGAACCGATTCTAATGTAAATCCGGAGGTGTTGATACTCATTTGGTAACTATCAAAGCTTTTTGTTGGCCTAAAAGAAACTCTTAACAACCATCCAACCTCTCGAACATGTTACCGGTAGCCAAGTTTCACAGAATTGCAATGTAAAGCATCGGAGTGGTACGAAATATGAACCTGTCTTAAATTATAACCGGGAGTGTTCCTGCTCAATTGGTAACAATCCTAGCATTTATTGCTGGGTTAGAGGAATTACTTAACCACGATCCAACATCCCAAAGAAGCTTTTGGTAGCCAAGTTTCGGTGAATTATAATATAAAGCACCGGAGTTGTGGGAAATCAATACCGCCCTTAACTTAAAGGTTGGATTGTTGCTACTCATTCGTTTATAATCATAACTTGTTGTCGGTCTATAAGAAACTCAAACTACGACCCAACCTCACAAACGATTAACCGTTAGCAAAGTATCTCCATATTATACAATCTAAAGCATGGAGTGGTTCGAAATCCGAACAGGTTTTAAATTAAAGTCATGATTATAGCTACTCTTTGAGTAACTGTCCTTGCGCTTGTTGTTGGTCAAGAAGAAACACTTAACCATAATCCAAATTTCCAAACGACTTGCGGCTGCCAAGTTTTTCAGAATTGCGATCTAAAGCATCGGAGTGGTGTAAAATCCGTACCGGTTCTAAAGTATAGCCGGGAGTGTTGATAATCATTTGGTAACTATCCTAGCTTTTTTTCAGTGTGAAAAAAACTCTAACCAAACATCCAACCTCACGAACAAGTTACTGGTAGCCAAGTTTCACTGAATTGCGATATAAAGCATCGGAATGGTACGAAATATGAACCTTTCTTAAATTATACCCGGGAGTGTTCCTGCTCAATTGGTTACTATTCCAGCATTTATTTCTGGGTTAGAATAAACACTTAAGCACGATCCAACCTCCCAAATAAGTTTTCGGTACACAAGTTTCTGTGAATTATAATATAAAGCACCGGAGTTGTAGGAAATCCTAACCGTTCTTAACTTAATGGTTGGATTGCTGCTACTCTTTGGTAATAATCTTAGCTTGTTGTTGGTCTAATAGAACTCTTTAATATGACCTAACCTCTCAAACGATTTGCCGTTAGCCAACATTCTCAAAATTGCAATCTAAAGCATGGAGTGGTTCGAAATCCGAACAGGTTTTAAATTTAAGTCAGGATTGTAGCTACTCATTGAGTAACTATCCTTGCACTTGTTGTTGGTCAAGAGGAAACACTTAACCAAGATCCAGCTTCCCAAACGGGCTGCAATAGCCATTATTTTCAGACATGCGGTCTAAAGAATCGGAGTGGTGAAAAATCTGTACCGATTCTAAAGTAAAGTCGGGGGTGTTGATACTCATTTGGTTACTATCCAAGCTTTTTGTCAGTCTAAAAGAAACTCTTAACAACCACCCAGCCTCTCAAACATGTTACCAGCCAAGTTTCACAGAATTGCAATGTAAAGCATCGGAGTGGTACGAAATATGAACCTGACTTAAATTCTAACCGGGAGTGTTCCTGCTCAATAGGTAACTATCCTAGCATTTATTGCTGGGTTAGAGGATACACTTAACCACGATCCAACATCCCAAACCACTTTTTGGTGGCCATGTTTTTGTGAATTATAATATAAAGCACCAGAGTCGTGGGAAATCTGAACTGCTCTTAACTTAATGGCTGGATTATTGCTACACATTCGACAAAAATCTTAGCTTGCTGTCGGTTTAATTGAAACACTTAACAACGATCCAACCTCTCAAACGATTGGTCCAGCATTCTCAAAATTGCAATCAAAAGCATGGAGTGGTTCGAAATCCGAACAGGTTTTAAATTAAAGTCAGGATTATAACTACTCATTGAGTAACTGTCCTTGCGCTTGTTGTAGGTCAAGAGGAAACACTTAACTATAATCCAAATTTCCAAACGAGTTGCGGCTGCCAAGTTTTTCCGAATTGCGATCTATAGTATCGGAGTGGTGTAAAATCCGTATCGATTCAAAGTATAGTCGGGAGTGTTGATACTCATTTGGAAACTATCCTAGCTTTTATTCGGTCTGAAAAAAACTTTTACCGACCATCCAACCTCTCGAACAAGTTACCAGTAGCCAAGTTTCACAGAATTGCGAAATAAAGCATCAGAGTGGTACGAAATATGAACCTTTCTTAAATTATACCCGGGAGTGTTCCTGCTCAATTGGTAAGTATTCTAGCATTTATTGCTGGGTTAGAGTAAACACTTAAGATCAATCCAACCTCCCAAACAAGTTTTCGGTAGCAAAGTTTCTGTGAATTATAATATAAAGCACCAGAGTTGTAGGAAATCCTAACCGCTCTTAACTTAATGGTTGGATTGTTGCTACTCTTCGGTTACAATCTTATCTTGTTGTTGGTCTAATAGAAACTCTTTACTACGATCCCACCTCTCAAACGATTTGCTGCTAGCCAACAATCTCAAAATTGTAATCTAAAGCATGGAGTGGTTCGAAATCCGAACAGGTTTAAATTTAACTCAGGATTATAGCTACTCATTGAGTAACTATCCTTGCGCTTGTTTTTGGTCAAGAGGAAACACTTAACCGCGATCCAGCTTCCCAAACAAGTTTGATACCCAAGTTTTTCAGAATTGCGATCTAATGCGTCGGAGTGGTGAAAAATCCCTACCGATTCTAAAGTAAGGCCGGGAGTGTTAATACTCATTTGTAATCTATCCGAGTTTTTTGTCGGTCTAAAAGAATCTCTTAACAACCATCCAACCTCTCGAACATTTTACGGGTAGCCAAGTTACACAGAATTGCAATCTAAAGCATCGGAGTGGTACGAAATATGAACCTGTCTTAAATTATAGCCGGGAGTGTTCCTGCTCAATTGGTAAATAGCCTAGCATTTATTGTGGGGTTAGAGGAAACACTCAACGACGATCCAACCTCCCAAACATGTTTTCGGTAGCCAAGTTTCTGTGAATTATAATATAAAACACCGGAGTTGTGGGAAATCATAACCGTTTTTAACTTAATGGTTGGATTCTTGCTACTAATTCGGTAACAATCTTAGCTTGTTGTCGGTCTAGTAGAAACTCTTTACTACGACCCAACCTCTTAAACGATTTTCCGTAAGCCAACTTCTCAAAATTGCAATATAAACCATGGAGTGGTTCGAAATCTGAGCAGGTTTTGAATTTAAGTTAGGATTAAAGTTACTCATTGAGTAAATATCCTTGCGCTTGTGGTTGGTCAAGAGGAAACACTTAACTACGATCCCACTTCCCAAACATGTTGCGATAACCAAGTTTTTCAGAATTGCAATCTAAATATCGGAGTAGTGAAAAATCCGTACCGATTCTAAAGTAAATCCGGGAGTGTTGATACACATTTTGTAACTATCCAAGCTTTTTGTCGGTAAAAAAAAAACTCTTAACAACAATACAACCTCTCGAACATGTTACCGGCAGCCAAGTTACACAGAAATATAATCTAAAGCATCGGAGTGGAACGATATATGTACCTGTTTTAAATTATAGCCGGGAGTGTTCTTGCTCAATTAGTAACTATCCTAGCATTTATTGCAGGATTAGAGGAAACACTTAACAACGATCCAACCTCCCAAACAAGTTTACGGTAGCCAAGTTTCTGTGAATTATAATATAAAGCATCGGAGTTTTGGGAAATCCGAACCGTTCTTAACATAATGGTTGGAATATTGCTACGAATTTGGTGACAATCTTAGTTGTTTGTCAGTCTAACAGAAACTCTTTACTACGATCCATCCTCTCAAACGATTTGCCGTTAGCCAACATTCTCAAAATTGCAATCTAAAGCATGGAGTAGTTCTAATTCCGAACAGGTTTTAAATTCAAGTCAGGATTACAGCTACTCATTGAGTAACTATCCTTGCGCATGTTGGTGGTCAAGAGGAAGCACTTAACCACAGTCCAAATTCTCAAACGAGTTGCGGCTGCCAAATTTTTAAGAATTGCGATCTAAAGCATCGGAGTAGTGTAAAATCCGTACCGATTCTATAGTAAATCCGGGAGTGCTGATACATATTTGGTAACTATCCAAGCTCTTTGTCGGTCTAAATGAAACTCTTAACAACCATCCAGCCTCTCGAACATGTTGCCGGTAGCCAAGTTACAGAGAATTGCAATCTAAAGCATCGGAGTGGTCCTGCTCAATTGGTAGCTATTCAGAATTATTTGCTGGGTTAGAGTAACCACTTAACCACGATCCAGCCTCCCAAACAAGTTTTCGGTAGCCAAGTTTCTGTGAATTATAATATAAAGCACCGCAGTTGTGGGAAATCCCAACCGTTCTGAACTTAATGGTTGGAATGTTGCTACTCATTTGGTAACAATCTTAACTTGTTGTCGGTCTAATAGAAACTCTTTACTATGATCCAACCTCTCGAACGATTTACCGTTAGTCAACATTCTCAAAATTGCAATCTAAAGCATGGAGTGGTTCGAAATCCGAACAGGTTTTAAATTAAAGTCTGGATTAAAGCCACTCATTGTGAAACTATCCTTGCGCTTGTTGTTGGTCAAGAGGAAGCACTTAACCACGATATAAATGTTTTTCAGAATTGCGATCTAAAGCATCGGATTTGGGAAAAATCCTTACCAGTTCTAAAGTAATGTTGGGAGTGCTGATACTCATTTGGTAACTATCCAAGCATTTTGTCGGTCTAAAAGAAACTTTTATCAACCATCCAACCTCTCGAACATGTTACTGGTTGCCAAGTTACGCAGAATTGCCATCTAAAGCATCGGAGTGCTACGAAATGTAAACCGGTCTTAAATTATAGCCGAGAGTGTTCCTGCTCAATTGGTAGCTATTC
Source organism: Kingdonia uniflora (assembly GCA_014058105.1). Classification (NCBI taxonomy): domain Eukaryota; kingdom Viridiplantae; phylum Streptophyta; class Magnoliopsida; order Ranunculales; family Circaeasteraceae; genus Kingdonia; species Kingdonia uniflora. Next base: position 31,345 of record JACGCM010001167.1, read on the forward strand.
TAGCATTAATTACTGGGTTAGAAGAAACACCAAACGGCGATCCAACCTCCCAAACAAGTTTTCGGTTGCCAAGTATCTGTGAGTTATAATATAAAGCACCGGAGTTGTGGGAAATCCCAACCGTTCTTAACTTAATGGTTGGATTGTTGCTACTCATTCGGTAACAATCTTAGCTAGTTATCAGTCTAATAGAAACTCTTTACTACGAACCAACCTCTTAAACCATTTGTCGTTGCCAAGTTTTTCAGAAATGCGATCTAAAGAATCGGAGTGGTGAGAAATCCGTACCGATTCTAAAGTAAAGCCGGGAGTGTTGATAGTCATTTGGTAACTATCCAAGCTCTTTGTCGGTCTAAAAGAAACTCTTAACAACCATACAACCAATCTAACATGTTATCGGTAGCCAAGTTACACAGAATTGCAATCTAAAGCATCGAAGTGGTACGAAATATGAACCGGTTTTAAATGATATCACAGAGTGTTCCAGCTCAATTGGTAACAATTCTAGCATTTATTTCTGCGTAGAGTAAACCACGATCCAACCTCCCAAACAAGTTTTCGGTAGCCAAGTTTCTGTGAATTATAATATAAAGCACCGGAGTTGTGGGAAATCCCAACCGTTCTTAACTTAATGGTTGGATTGTTGTTACTCATTCGGTAACAATCTTAGCTAGTTGTCGGTCTAATAGAAACTCTTTACTACGAACCAACCTCTCAAACGATTTGTCGTTAGCCAACATTCTCAAAATGTAATCTAAAGCATGGAGTGGTTCGAAATCCGAACAGGTTTTAAATAACAGTCAGGATTATAGCTATTCATTGAGTAACTATCATTGTGGTTGGTGTTGGCCAAGAGGAAACGCTTAACCACAATCCAAATTCCCCAACGAGTTGCGGCTGCCAAGTTTTTCAGAGTTGCGATCTAAAGCATCGGAGTGGCGTAAAATACGTACCAGTTCTAAAGTATAGCCGGGAGTGTTGATTCTCATTTGGAAATTATAGCCGGGATTATTCCTGCTCAATTGGTAACTATTCAGGCATTTATTGCAGGGTTAGAGTAAGCACTTAACCACGATCCAACCTCCCAAACAAGTTATCGGTAGCCAAGTTTCTGTGAATTATAATATAAAGCATCGGAGTTGTGGGAAATCCGAACCGTTCTTAACTTAATGGTTGGATGGTTGCTACTCATTTGGTAATAATCTTAGCTTGTTGTCGGTCTAATAGAAACTCTTTTCTACGATTCAGCCTCTCAAACGATTTGCCGTTAGCCAACATTCCCAAAATTGCAATCTAAAGCATGGAGTGGTTCGAAATCCGAACATGTTTTAAATTAATGTCAAGATTAAAACTACTCATTGAGTAACTATCATTACGCTTGTTGTTGTTCAAGAGGAAACACTTAACCACGATCCAACTTCCCAAACCAGCTGCGATACCCAAGTTTTCAAGAATTGTGATCTAAAGCATCGGAGTGGTGAAAAATCCTTACCGGTTCTAAAGTAAAGTTGGGATTGTTGATACTCATTTGGTAACTATCCAAGGTTTTTGTCGGCCAAAAAGAAACTCTTAACAACCATCCAACCTCTCGAACATGTTACTGGTAGCCAAGTTACGCAGAATTTCAATCTAAAGCATCGGAGTGGTACGAAATATGAACCTGTCTTAAATTATAGCCGGGAGCGTTCCTGCTCAATTGGTAACTATTCTCGCATTTATTACTGGGTTAGAGGAAACACCTAACGACGATCCAACCTCCCAAACATGTTTTCGGTAGCCAAGTTTCTGTGAATTATAATATAAAGCACCGGAGTTGTGGGAAATTCGAACCGTTCATAACTTAATGGTTGGATTGTTCCTACAAATTTGGTAACAATCTTAGCTTGTTGCCGGTCTAATATAAACTCTTTACTACGATCCAACCTCTCAAACGATTTGCCGTTAGCCAATATTCTCAAAATTGCAATCTAAAGCATGGAGTGGTTGGAAATCCGAACAGGTTTTAAATTAAAGTCTGGGTTATATAGAATCTCACTGAGTAACTATCCTTGTGCTTGTTGTCGGTCAAGAGGAAACACTTAACCACAATCCAAATTCCCAAACAAGTTGCGGCTGCCAAGTTTTACAGAGTTACGATCTAAAACATTGGAGTGGTGTAAAATCCGTACCGGTTCTAAAGTATAGCCGGGAGTGTTGATACTCATTTTGTAACTATCCAAGCTTTTTGTTGGTCAAAAAGATACTCTTAACAACCATTCAACCTCTCCAACATGTTACCGGTAGCCAAGTTTCACAGAAATGCAATCTAAAGCATCGCAATGGTACGAAATATGAACTTGTCTTAAATTATAGCCGGGAGTATTCCTGCTCAATTGGTAACTATCCAAGCATTTATTGCTAGGTTTGAGGAAACACTTATCGATGATCCAACCTCCCAAACAAGTTTTCGGCAGCCAAGTTTCTGTGAATTATAATATAAAGCACCAGAGTTGTGGGAAATCCGAACCGTTCATAACTTAGTGGTTGGATTGTTGCTACCAATTCGGCAACAATCTTAGCTTATTGTCGGTCAAATAGAAACTCTTTACTACGATCCAACCTCTCACACGATTTTCCGTTAGCCAACATTCACAAAATTGCAATCTAAAGCATGAAGTTGTTTGAAATCCGAAAAGGTTTTAAATTAAAGTCAGGATTATAGCATCTCACTGAGTAACTATCCTTGCGCTTGTTGTCGGTCAAGAGGAAACACATAACTACAATTCAAATTCCCAAACGAGTTGCGGCTGCCGAGTTTTTCAGAATTGCTATCTAAAGCATCGGAGTGGTGTAAAATCCGTAACGGTTCTAAAGTATAGCCGGGAGTGTTGATACTCATTTAGTAACTATCTTAGCTTTCTTTCGGTCTGAAAAAAACTCTTCCAAACCATCCAACCTCTCGAACAAGTTACCGGTAGCCAAATTTCACATAATTGCGAAATAAAGCATCGGAGTGGTACGAAATATGAACCTGTCTTAAATTAAAATTGGTAGTGTTCCTGCTCAATTGGAAACTATCCTAGCATCTATTGCTGGGTTAGAGGAAACACTTAACCATGATCCAACCTCCCAAACAAGTTTCGGTAGCCAAGATTCTGTGAATTATAATATAACGCACCGGAGTTGTGGGAAAACCGAACCACTCTTAACTTAATGGTTGGATTGTTGCTACATATTCGTTAATATTCTTAGCTTGTTGTCGGCCTAATAGAAACTCTTTACAACTGTCCAACCTCAGAAACGATTTGCCGTTAGCCAACATTCTCAAAATTGTAATCTAAAGCATGGAATGGATCGAAATCCGAACAGGTTTTAAATTTAAGTCAGGATAATAGCTACTCATTGAGTAACTATCCTTACGCTTGTCTTTGGTCAAGAGGAAACACTTAACCACAATCCAACTTCCCAAACGAGTTGCGATACCCAAGTTTTTCAGAATTACGATCTAAAGCATCAGAGAGGTGAAAAATCCATACCGGTTCTAAAGTAAAGCCGGGAGTGTTAATACAAATTTGGTAACTATCCATGCTTTTTGTCAGTTTAAAAGATACTCTTAACTACCATCCAACCTCTCGAACATGTAACCGGTAGCCAAGTTACACAGAATTGCAATCTAAAGCATCAGAGTGGTACGAAATATGAACCTGTCTTAAATTATAGTCGGGAGTGTTCCTGCTCAATTGGTAACTATTCTAGAATTTTTTGCTGGGCAAGAGTAAGCACTTAACCACGATCCAACCACCCAAACAACTTTTCGCTAGCCAAATTTTGGTAAATTATAATATAAAGCACCGGAGTTGTGGTAAATCACAACCGTTCTTAACTTAATGGTTGGATTGTTGCTAGTCATTCGGTAACAATCTTAGCTTGTTGTCGGTCAAATATAAACTCTTTAATAGGATCCAACCTCTCAAACGATTTGCCATTAGCCAACATTCTCAAAATTGCAATCTAAAGCATGAAGTAGTGCAAAATCTGAACAGGTTTTAAATTAAATAAAGGATTAAAGCTACTCATTGAGTAACTATCCTTGCGCTTGTTGTTGGTCAAGAGGAAACAATTAACCACGATCCAACTTCCCAAACGAGTTGCGATAGCCATGTTTTTTAGAATGGCGATCTAAAGCAACAGAGTGGTGAAAAATCTGTACCGGTTCTAAAGTAAAGTTGGGAGTGTTGATACTCATTTGGTAACTATCCAAGCTTTTTGTCCGTCTAAAATAAACTCTTAACAACCATGCAACCTCTCGAACATTTTACAGGTTGCCAAGTTTCACCGAATTGCAATCTAAAGCATCGGAGTGGTACAAAATATGATCCTGTCTTAAATTATAGCCAGGAATGTTCCTGCTCAATTGGTAACTATCCTAGCATTTATTGCTCGGTTAGAGGAAACACTTAACGACGATCCAACCTCCAAAACTAGTTTCGGTAGCCAAGTTTCTGTGAATTATAATATAAAGCACCGGAGTTGTGGGTAATCCCAACCGTTCTTAACATAATGGTTGGATTGTTGCTACTCATTCAGTGACAATCTTAGCTTTTTGTCGGTCTTATAGAAACTCTTTACTGCGATCCAATCTCTCAAACGATTTGTCGTTAGCCAACATTATCAAAATTGCAATCTAAAGCATGGAGTGGTTCGAAATCCGAGCAGGTTTTGAATTAAAGTCCGAATTAAAGCTACTCATTGAGTAACCATCCTTACGCTTGTTGTTGGGCAAAAGGAAATACTTAACCACGATCCAACTTCTCAAACGAGTTACGATAGCCAAGTTTTTTAGAATTGCGATCAAAAGAATCGTTGTGGTGAAAAATCCGTACCGATTATAAAGTAAAGCCAGGAGTGTTGATACTCATTTAGTAACTATCCATGCTTTTTGTCGGTCTAAAAGAATCTCTTAACAACCATCCAACCTCTTTAACATGTTAATGGTAGCCAAGTTTCACAGAATTGCAATGTAATGCATCGGATTGATACGAAATATGAACCTGTCTTAAATTATAACCGGGAGTGCTCCGGCTAAATTGATAACTATCCTAACATTTATTGCTAAGTTAGAAGAAACACTTAACCACGATCCAACATCCCAAACAAGTTTTCGGTAGCCAAGTTTCTGTGAATTATAATATAAAGCCCCGGAGTTGTGGGAAATACGAACCGCTCTTAGTAGCTTAATGGTTGGATTGTTGCTACTCATTCAGCAAAAATCTTAGCTTGTTGTCGGTCTAATAGAAAGACTTTACTGCGATCCAACATTCTCAAAATTGCAATCTAAAGCATGGAGTGGTTCGAAATCCGAACAGGTTTTAAATTAAAGTCAGGATTATAGCTACTCATTGAGTAACTATCATTGCGCTTGTTGTTGGTTAAGAGGAAACACTTAACCACAATCCAAATTCCCAAACGAGTTGCGGCTGCTAATTTTTTCAGAATTGCGATCTAAAGCATCGGAGTGGTGTAAAATCCGTACCGGTTCTAAAGTATAGCCGAGAGTGTTGATACTCCTTTGGTAACTATCCTAGACTTTTTTCGTTCTAAAAAAAGCTCTTACCAACCATCCAACCTCTCGATCAAGTTACCAGTAGCCAAGTTTGACAGATATGCGAAATTAAGCATCGGAATGGTACAAAATATGAACCTGTCTGAAATTATAGTCGTGAGTGTTCCTGCTCAATTGGTAACTATTCTAGCAGTTATTGCTGGGTTAGAGTAATCACTTAACCATGATCCAACCTCCTAAACAAGTTTTCGGTAACCAAGCTTCTGTAAATTATAATATAAAGCACTGGAGTTGTGGGAAATCCTAACCGTTCTTAACTTAATGGTTGGATTGTTGCTACTCATTCGTTAACAATCTTAGCTTGTTGTCGGTCTAATAGAGACTCTTTACTACGATCCAACCTCTCAAACGATTTGCCATTAGCCAACATTCTCAAAATTGCAATCTAAGGCATGGAATGGTTCGAAATCCGAACAGGTTTTAAATTAAAGTTTGGATTATAACTTCTCATTGAGTAACTATCCTTGCGCTTGTTGTTGGTCAAGAGGAAACACTTAACCACAATCCAAATTCCCAAACGAGTTGGGGCTGCCAAGTTTTTCAGAATTGCAATCTAAAGAATCGGAGTGGTGTAAAATCCGTACCGGTTCTAAAGTATAGCCGGGAGTGTTTTTACTCATTTGGTAACTATCCTAGCTTTTTTTCGGTCAGAAAAAATCTCTTAGCAACCATCCATCCTCTTGAACAAGTTACCGGTAGCCAAGTTTCAAAGAATTGCGAAATAAAGCATCGGAGTGGTACGAAATATGATCCTGCCTTAAATTATAGCCGGGAATGTTCCTGCTCAAAGCATTTATTGTTGGGTTAGAGTAAACACTTAACCACGATCCAACCATCATATTTCGTACCACTCCGATGCTTTAGATCGCAATTCTGTAAAACCTCGCTACCGGTAACTTGTTCGAGAGGTTGGATGGTTGTTAAGAGGATCTTTTAGACCGACAACAAGCAAGGATAATTACCAAATCAGTATCAACACTCCCAAACGCATTTTTGACCACTCCGTTGCTTTGGATTGCAATTCTTAAAATCTTGGCTACCATAACTCGTTTGGGAAGTTGGATCGTTGTTAAGTGCTTCCTCTTGACCAACAACAAGCACAATGATAGTTACACAATGAGTAGCTATAATCCTGACTTTAATTTAAAACATATTCGGATTTAAAAAAGCTCCATGCTTTAGATTGTAATTTGGGGAATGTTGGCTAACGGTAAATCGTTTGAGAGGTTGGATCTTAATAAAGAGTTACTTTTATACTGACAACAAGCTATGATTTTTACTGAATGAGTAGCAACAATCCAACCTCTAAGCTGTGACCGGTTCGATTTTCCACCACTCCGGTGCTTTATATTATAATTGCCAGATACTTTGCTGCCGTCAACTCGTTTGGGAGATTGGATTGTGTTTAAGTGTTTCCTCTAGCCCAACAAGAAGCGCTAGGATAGTTACCAAATGAGCATGAACACTCCTGGCTTTAATCTAAGAAAGGTTCGGATTTAAAACCACTCCGATACTTTAGATCGCAATTTTGTGAAACTTTGCTACCGATAACTTGTTTGAGAGGCTGGCTCGTGCTTCGGATTTCCCAACACTCCAGTGCTTTATATAATAATTCTTAAAAACTTCGCTGCCGTCAACTCGTTTGTGTGGTTGGAACGTGGTTAAGTGTTTCCTCTATCCCAACAACAAACGCTAGGATAGTTACCAAATGAACAGGAACACTCCTGACATTAATTTAAGATAGGTTCGGATTTTGAACCACTCCAATACTTAAGATAGCAATTCTGAGAAACTTGGCTACCGGTAACTTGTTCCAGAGGTTGGCTCGTGGTTAAGAGCTTATTTTATATCGACAAAAAACAAAAATATTTACCAAATGAGTATCAACAAACCTGGTTTTACTTTAGAACCGGTACGAATTTTTCACACTCCGATGCTTTAAATCGCAATTCTGAAAAACTTGGCTACCGCAACTGGTTTGGGAAGTTAGATTGTGGTTAAGTGTTTCCACTTGACCATCAACAAGCGCAAGGATAGTTACTCAATGAGTAGTTACAATCCAGACTTTTATTTAAAGCCTGTTCAAATTTGGAACCACTCCATGCTTTAGATTGCAATTTGGTGAAACTTGGATAATGGCAAATCGTTTGAGAGGCTGGATCGCAGTAAAGATTTTCTTTTAGGGCGACAATAAGCTAAGATTGCTGCCGAATGGGTAGCAACAATTCAACCTACTCGTTATGACCGGTTCAGATTTCCCACCACTCCGGTGCTATATCTTATATATCCCTCAAATTTTGTTGCCGTCAACTCGCTTGGGAGATTGGATCGTGGTTAAGTGTTTCCTCTAGCCCAACAACAACCGCTAGGATAGTTTCCAAAAGAGCAGGAGCACTCCCGGCTTTAATTTAAGAAATGTTCGGAATTTGAACCACTCTGATACTTTAGATCACAATTCAGAGAAATTTGGCTACCGGTAACTTGTTCGAGAGGTTGGTTCTTGGTTAAGAGCTTATTTTATACCGATAAAAAGCCAGAATATTTACCAAATGAGTATAAACAATCCCGGCTTTACTTTAGAACTGGTACGGATTTTTCACCACTCCGATGCTTTAGATCGCAATTCCATAAAAGTTGTCTACCGCAACTGGTTTGGGAAGTTGGATTGTGGTTAAGGGTTTCCTCTCGACCAACAACAAGCGCAAGGATAGTTAGTCAATGAGTAGCTAAAATCCTGACTTTAATTTAAAACCTGTTCGGATTTCGAACCACTCCATGCTTTAGATTGCAATTTTGAGATAGTTGGCTAATGTTAAATCGTTTGAGAGGTTGGATCATAGTAAAGAGTTTCTAATAGACCGACAACAAGCTAAGATTGTTATCGAATGAGTAGCAATAATCCAACCATTAAGTTAAGAACGGTTGGAATTTCCCACAACTCCGGTGCTTTGTAATATAATTCACATAAACTTGGGTACATAAAACTAGTTTGGGAGGTTGGATCGTGGTTATGTGTTTCCTCTAACCCAACAATAAATGCTAGGATAGTTACCAAATGAGCGGGAACACTCCCGGATTTAATTTAAAACAGGTTCATATTTCGTAGTAAAGAGTTTTTTTAGGTTGACAACAAGCAAAGATTATTACCGAATGAGTAGCAACAATCCAACCATTAAGTGAAGAGCGGTTCGGATTTCCCACAATTCTGGTGTTATATATTATAATTCACATGAACTTGGGTACGAAAAACTTGTTTGGGAGGCTGGATCGTGTTTAAGTGTTTCCTCTAAGCCCGCAATAAATGCTAGGATAGTTACCAAATGAGCGGGAACACTCCCAAATTTAATTTAAGACAGGTTCATATTTCGTACCACTATGATGCTTTAGATCGCAATTCTGTGAAACTTGGCTACCGGTAACTTGCTCATGGGGTTGGATGGTTGCTAAGAGTTTCTTTTAGACCGACAACAAGCTAGGATAGTTACAAAATGAGTATCTACACTCCCGGATTTACTTAAGAACCGGTATGGATTTTTCACCACTACGATGCTTTAGATTACAATTCCGAAAAACTTTGCTACCGCAACTTGTTTGGGAAGTTGGATCGAGGTTTAGTGTTTCATCTTGACCAACAAAAAGTACATAATCCAACCTATAAGTTATGACCGGTTCGGATTTCCCAACACTCGGTGCTTTATATTATATATCCCTGAAGTTTTGCTGCCGTCAACTCGATTTGTAGGTTTGATCGTGGTTAAGTGCATTATCTAGGCCAACAACAAGTGCTAGGATACTTACCAAATGAGCAGGAACACTCCCGGTTTTAATTTAAGAAAGGTTCGGATTTTGAACCACTCTGATACTTTAGATCGCAATTCAGAGAAACCTTGCTACCGGTAACTTCTTCGAGAGGTTGGATTGTAGTTAAGAGCTTATTTTATACCGACATAAAGCAAGAATATTTACCAAATGAGTATCAGCACTCCCGGCTTTACATTAGCACCGGTACAGATTTTTCACCACTCCGATGCTTTAGATCGCAATTCTAAAAAAGTTGGTTACCGCAACAGATTTGAGAAGTTGGATTGTGGTTAAGTGTTTCCTCTTGACCTACAACAAGCGCAATTATAGTTACTCAAGGAGTAGCTATAATCCTGACTTTAATTTAAAGCCTGTTTGGATTTTGAACCACTCCATGCTTTAGATTGTAATTTTGAGAAAGTTGGCCAACGATAAATCGTTTGAGAGGTTGGATCGTAGTAAAGATGTTCTATTAGACCGACAACAAGCTAAGATTGTTACCGAATGAGTATCAACAATCCAACAATTAAGTTAAGAACGGTTTGGATTTCCCACCACTCCGATGCATTAGATCGTAACTTTGAAAACTAGGCTACCGCAACTCGTTTGGGAAGTAGGATCGTGGTTAAGAATTTCCTCTTGACCAACAACAAGCGCTAGGATAGTTACTCAATGAGTTGCTACAATCCAGACTTTTATTTTATACCTGTTCGAATTTTGAACCACTCCATGCTTTAGATTGCAATTTGGTGAAACTTGGATAATGACAAATCATTTGAGAGGTTGGGTCGCAGTAAAGATTTTCTTTTAAGCCGACAACAAGCTAAGATTGTTACCGAATGAGTCGCAACAATCCAACCTATAAGTTATGACCGGTTCGGATTTTCCACCACTCCGGTGCTTTATATTATAATTCTCAGATACTTTGCTGCCGTTAACTCGCTTGTGAGATTGGATCGTGGTTAAGTGCTTCCTCTAGCCCAACAACAAGCACTAAGATAGTTTCTAAATGAGCAGAAACACGCTTTCATTTAAGAAAGATTCGCATTTCAAACCACTCCGATACTTTAGATCGCAATTCAGTAAAATTTGGCTACCGGTAACTTGTTCGAGAGGTTGGCTCGTGCATCGGATTTCCCACCACTCCGGTGCTTTATAAAATTATTCTCAGAAACTTTGCTGCCGTCAACTCGTTTTGGTGGTTGGATCGTGGTTAAGTGTTTCCTTTAGCCCAACAACAAACGCTAGGATAGTTACCAAATGAGCAGGAACACTTCTGACTTTAATTTTAGACAGGTTCGGATTTTGAACCACTCCAATACTTAATATAGCAATTCTGAGAAACTTGGCTACCGGTAACTTGTTCCAGACGTTGGCTCGTGGTTAAGAGCTTATTTTAAATCGACCAAAAGCAAAAATATTTACCAAATGAGTATCAACACTCCCGGTTTACCTTAGAACCGGTACTGATCTTTCACCACTCCGATGCTTTAGATCGCAATTCTGAATAACTTGGCTACCGCAACTGGTTTGGGAAGTTAGATCGTGGTTAAGTGTTTCCTCTTCACCAACAACAAGCACAAGAATTGTTATTTAATGAGTAGCTATAATCCAGACTTTAATTTAAAACCTGTTCGGATTTCGAACAACCCCATACTAAAGATTACAATTTTGAGAAAGTTGGCTAACGGCAAATCGTTTGAGTTGATGGATCGTAGTAAAAAGTTTCAATTAGTCCGACAACAAGCTAAGATTGTTACCGAATGAGTTGCAACAATCCAGCCATTAAGTTAAGAACGGATCGGATTTCCGACATCCGGTGCTTTATATTATAATTCATAGAAACTTGCCTACCGAAAAATTGTTTGGGAGGTTAGATCGTGGTTAAGTGTTTCCTCTAACCCAACAATAAATGCTAGGATAGTTACCAAATGGGCAGGAACAATCCCGACTTTAATTTAAGATAGGTTCATATTTCGTACCACTCAGATGCTTTAGATCGCAATTCTGCGAAACTTGGCTACCGGTAACTTGTTCGTGGGGTTGGATGGCTGTTAAGAGTTTCTTTTAGACCGACAACAAACAAGGATAGTTAACAAATAATTATTTACACTTCCGGATTTACTTAAGAACCGGTACGGATTTTTCACCACTCCGTTGCTTTAGATTGCAATTCTTAAAAACTTAGCTACCGCAACTCGTTTGGGAAGTTGGATCGTGGTTAAGTGTTTCCTCTTAACCAACAACCAGCACAGGGATAGTTATTCAATGAGTAGCTATAATCCAGACTTTAATTGAAAACCTGTTCGGATTTCGAACCACTCCATGCTAAAGATTACAATTTTGAGAAAGTTGGCTAACGGCAAATCGTTTGAGTTGTTGGATCGTAGTAAAGAGTTTTTATTAGTCCGACAACAAGCTAAGATTGTTGCCGAATGAGTAGCAACAATCCAACCATTAAGTTAAGAACGGATCGGATTTCCGACATCTCCAGTGCTTTATATTATAATTCATAGAAACTTGCCTTCCGAAAACTTGTTTGGGAGGTTGGATCGTGGTTAAGTGTTTCCTCTAACCCTTCTATAAATGCTAGGATAGTTACCAAATGGGCAGGAACAATCCCAAATTTAATTTAAGGCAGGTTCATATTTCGTACCACTCAGATGCTTTATATCGCAATTCTGAGAAAATTGGCTATCGGTAACTTTTTTGAGAGGTTTGATGGTTGTTAAGAGTTTCTTTTAGAACGACAACAAGCTAGGATAGTTAACAAATCACTATCAACACTCCCGGATTTACTTAAGAACCGGTACGGATTTTACACCACTCCGATTCTTTAGATCGCAATTCTGAAAAACTTGGCAGCCGCAACTCGTTTGGGAATTTGGATTGTGGTTAAGTGTTTCCTCTTGACCAACAACAAGCGCAAGGATATTTACTCAATGAGTAGCTATAATCTTGACTTTAATTTAAAACCTTTTCGGATTTCAAATAGCTCCATGCTTTAGACTGTAATTTGGGGAAAGTTGGCTAACGGCAAATCGGTTGAGAGGTTGGATCGTACTAAAGAGTTTCTTTTAGACTGACAATAAGCTTAGAATATTATCGAATGAGTAGCAGCAATCCAACCATTAAGTTAAGGCCGGTTCGGATTTCCACCACTCCGGTGCTTTATATTATAATTCCCAGAAACTTCGCTTCCGTCAACTCGTTTGGGCGGTTGGATCATGGTTAAGTGTTTCTTCTAGCCCAACAACAAGCGCTGGGACAGTTACCAAATGAGCAAGAATACTCCTGGCTTTAACTGAAGACAGGTTCGGATTTGAAACCACTCCAATACTTTAGGTCACAAATCTGATAAACTTGGCTACCGGTAACTTGTTCGAGAGGTTAGCTCGTGGTTAAGAGCTTCTTTTAGACCGACAACAAGCTAGGATAGTTACCAAATGAGTATCAACACTCCCGTTATTACTTTAGAATCGGTACAGATTTTTCACCACTCCGATGCTTTAGATCGCAATTTTGAGAACTAGGCTACCGCAACTCGTTCGGGAAGTTGGATCGTGGTTAAGTGTTTCCTCTGGACCAACAACAAGCGCGAGGATAATTACTCAATGAGTAGCTACAATCCAGACTTTTATTTAAACCTGTTCGGATTTCGAACCACTCCATGCTTTAGATTGCAATTTGGGCAAACTTTGATAATGGCAAATCGTTTGAGAGGTTGGATCATAGTAAAAAGTTTCTAATAGACCGACAAAGAGCTAAGATGGTTATCGGATGAGTAGCAACAATCCAACCATTAAGTTAAGAACGGTTGGAATTTTTTACCACTCCGGTGCTTTGTATTATAATTCACAAAATTTTGGGTATAAAAAACTTGTTGGGAGGTTGGATCGTGGTTAAGTGTTTCCTCTAACCCAGCAATAAATGCTAGGATAGTTACCAATTGAGCTGGAACACTCCCGAATTTAATTAAGACAGGTTCATATTCTTACCACTCCGATGCTTTAGATCGTAATTCTGTGAAACTTGGCTACGGTAACTTGTTCGTGGGGTTGGATGGTTGTTAAGAGTTTCTTTTAGACCGACAACAAGCTAGGATAGTTACAAAATGAGTATCTACACTCCCAGATTTACTTAAGAACCGGTACCGATTTTTTACCACTACGATGATTAGATTGCAATTCCGAAAAGCTTTGCGGCCGCAACTCGTTTGGGAAGTTGGATCGCGGTTAAGTGTTTCCTCTTGACCAACAACAAGCGCAAGGATAGTTACTCAATGAGTAGCTACCGGTAACTTGTTCGAGAGGATGGCTCGTGATTAAGAGCTTCTTTCAAACCGACAACAAGCTAGGATAGTTACCAATGAGAATCAACACTCATGTCTTTACTTTAGAATCGGTACGGATTTTTCACCACTCCGATGTTTTAAATCGCAATTTGAGAACTAGGCTACCGCAACTCGTTTGGGAAGTTTGACCGTGGTAAGTATTTCCTCTGACCAACAACAAGCGCTAGGATAGTTACTCAATGAGTAGCTACAATCCAGACTTTTATTTAAAAACCTATTCGGATTTAGAACCACTCCATGCTTTAGATTGCAATTGGGCGAAACTTGGATTATGGCAAAGAGAGTTTGAGAGGTTGGATGTAGTAAAGATTTTTCTTTAGGCCGACAACAAGCTAAGATTGTTACCGAATGTGTAGCACAATGCAACCTATATGTTATGACCGGTTCGGATTTCCCACCACTCCGGTGCTTATATTATAATTTCCAGATACTTTCCTGCCGTCATCTCGCTTGTGAGATTGGATCGTGTTAAGTGCTTCCCTAGCCCAACAAACAAGCGATAGGATAGTTTCTAAAGGAGCAGGAACACTCCCGATTTTAATTTAAGAAAGGTTCGCATTTCAAAA
>JACGCM010000013.1:0-47302 GCA_014058105.1 Kingdonia uniflora
AAGGAACTATCAGTTTGAGCCGAGATTACGTAGGGGATCAAAGCAAGCAGTGTCAGTGCCCGAAGTGGCAGGAGATGCTTCAAAGTTAAGGCCGAGGCCTATAGCAATTCAAACTGAGAAGGGGAAAGGCCGGGTAGCTCCCGAAGCCCCGAAGGTGCAGGAATCGAAGGCTGGCCAACGCAAGAGGCGTAAGGTGTTGGGGGAGGATGATACACTGGATGAGGATAAAGAGATGACGGAGGTTGAACGACAGGAGCAGGCTGTGGCGAAGCAGGCTTCGATGGTCGAGCTCTAGGAAGATGATCCAGACGAGGCTTCCAAGGAAATAAAGAAGCACATGTTTCAGGTAACTATATATGGCTTTCTGCTGTGGTACTTTGAGATTTCTTGAAAATTCTTTAAGTTTCGAGGTACACTGATTTCTTGAATATTTTAGCAGACGGATGTTAGGGTGCAAACTTGTAACAAGGCAATGAAGTTAGCAAAGGCGAAATTGCAACAAGGAAAGGAATACTTGAAACTTTCTCGTGGGAAAGAGGCATCATTGGTGTCTAAAGTTAGGAAGTTGAAGTAAGATCTGGGGGTGCTTACTGACTCTTATGATAAGAGGCTCGAGCTACAGTGGTCGAGCCTGGAGCGAGAGTGGCCTGCAAATCTTGCGGCATGTGAGAGGGAAAAAGCAGAACATGAGGTAAATTTCCTGCGGCAGTATAATGGCGAATGCAAGGTGAATGTTAGGTTGAAAAGCTTTATGGATGATAAGGGGTATGACCCCGAGACATTGCAACCTTACCCTGTGTCTCCAAAACTTGTTGAAGGAGATGAGTTGCAGATGAAGGGAAGAGAGGCGAACATTTTTGAAGAAGCAGTTAGAAGTACTGGGGGTGGTATAGATACTTCTCTTCTTGGAGCGCCCATTAGTAGGACTGTTGATGGTTTGGCTGTCAAAGGTTCGAATGAAGCCGCTGAAGGTGTTGGTGTTGGGGGGTCTGTAGAGCAAGAAGGTATAACCGCGCCGATATGAGATATTTGGGGTTGGGGTTCCATGTTTTCTTCTGCTAATTATAATGTTGAGTTGTAATATGTTGAACGATATTGTTGTTTTATGTTGGTCTCTGAACTCGGTAGGTTTTTTTTTGTGCTTTTATTATCTGCTGAAATTCAGAAGTTGATGATGAACATATTGATGTGCATTTTCTGAAGTGAATTCCGTATATATTGATTCTGAACATACTGATTCTGAACTTCTGATTTGATATCTGATTTTAGGATTGATTGTATTATCTTGCTCTGACCTTGAATTGTTGGAATTTGAATACGTATTCTATTAATTTTGCTTGTTTTGGACTCTTGATGATTGATCTTTGAATTGTACCGCAATTGTTCCTCTGATGGATAATATGTTGAATGTTCTCTACACTTGATAGAATTGTAGATAGTATTTTCGCATACTGTTATTGCTTGAATAACTATAGTGTGATCGAACTCTGAAGAGTGTCAAAGATGTTTTGATCGAACTCTGTATGTTTTGCTGGACATCGAATGCTGAAGCCATAGCGATGTTTAAAATTTTGAAAAATTTCTAGGTCGCCTTCGAGTATCAGCCGGGCCGAGGGGACGTGATACCTAGAGGAAACCAGAAAATTTACTAAACTTCGAAGGCTTAAGCCACAGTGAAGCAATATCTGATCGCCTCCAACGCATTCCCGAGGGTCCAGTCTTTCGACCATTCGTGCCCCTGGAGTTTGCTCGAATGTTGGAAACTTGAGCAATTTAAGGTCGCCCCCAAGTATCAGTCGGGGCGAGGGTGGACATGATACCCGGAATAAACTAAGAAAAGGACTGGACTTCGACGGTTTCAGAGCCTGAGCGAAGTATATCTGGTCACCCACAATGCATCCTATGGGTCTGGTCTTTCGACCATCCTTGCCCATCGAGTTTGCTCGAATTTGGAGACTTGAGCAATTCAAGGTCGCCCCCAAGTATCAGTCGGGGAGAGAGTGGACATGATACCCGGGGTAAACCAAGAAAAGGACTGGACTTCGAAGGCCTTGGCCACAACGAAGCAATATCTGATCGCTCCCAATGAATCCTGGAGGGTCTGATCTTTCGACCATCCTTGCCCCTCGAGTATGTACAAAGTCTGGAGCCTAAAAAATCTTGAGATTACCCTCAAGAATCAGTCGGTTCGATGGTTGACATGATACCTAAGTTAAATCAAGAAATTCAAAATGAAACATGAGACGAAGTAAGGGTTGAAAATTTTATTTATTGAATGTTCTAGATTACATCATTTGTACATGGTTGGAGATATGGCCTGTTATAGGAGTCCAACTACATTGCATTCCAGGGGTTTGGTAGAGGCCCTTTGTCTTCTGCCATTAAGTAATAAGAACCCTTATTTGTTTTATCATAGACGACATATGGTCATTCTCAAGATTCAGCTAACTTGCCAGCATTTCGAGGTTTCAAAGATTGGTTGACACATTGAAGTACTAGATCTCCAATGTTGAAACTCCGCTGTCGAACTCTTTTGTTGAAAGATTTCTGAAGTGATGTGTGGTACCGGTCAAGGTTGGTGATAGCTCAATCTCTGGTTTCATCCATCCATAACATGTTGCATGTAAGTTTGAGCTCATTATCTTCGTCTGGGAGGTTAGGGTCTCGAGTGGGTACTTCAAATTGAGTTGGTAATACAGCTTCGGTTCCATATGTTAAGAGGAAGGGGGTGCATCCTGTAGATTTTCTTAGGGTTACGCGATAGGCCCAAAGGACATATTGTAACTCTTGAACCCATCGCCCTTTCTTTCTACCGACTCTCTTCTTAAGACCATCGACAATGGTTTTGCTAATTGCTTCGACTTGACCATTACCCTGGGGATAGTAAGGTGTGGAGGGTGAGAAGATGATGTTGCGTTTTTTGAGAAAGTTTCTGACTTTACTGCCAATAAATTGGGAACCATTGTCATATCGAATCATGTGGGGACAGCCGTAACGAGTGATGATGTTTTCCCATAAAAATTTGACAACTTCCTCTTCTCTGACTCGGCATAGAGGTATAGCTTCGACCCATTTGATGAAGTAATCGGTTGCGACGAAGATATTTTCTTTACTGCCCGAGGCTTTTGGGAAGGGTCCAATTAGACCGATGGCCCAACTTTTGAATGGCCAGGAAACTTGACTGAAATAGAGGTCTTGAGAGGGGCAATGGATGTCATGGGCATGACGTTTACATTTGTCACAATGTTTTGCATACTCTGAAACTTGTTTTTTCATATTGAGCCAAAATAATCCTTGGGTGACAGCTCGAAGGGCCATAGAATGACCAGCGGTGTGAGTACCGCAGGTTCCTTCATGGAGTTCGGCTAAGGCTTGAGAGGCTTCGGCTTGGGATATGCATCGAAGGAGGACGCCATTTAGGGATTTTTGATATAGTTAGCTTTTGTGGATAGTGTATCTGGGGCAGTTTTCTAGCAGCGACCATTTAGCTTTGGCATCATCTGGGAAGATGGCATTGTTGAGGTAATGAAGAAACGGTGTTCACCAATCATCTAGATTGTGACTCTCGCCCCCAGTATTAATGATATTGATTTCCATCTGGCCGATACTTGGGCGTTCGAGTACTTCAATATGGAGGGTCCGAGATTCTAATTTTCCGAGCATAGCTGCTATGTAGGCGAGGGTAATGAGTGATTGTGGATTGTGGATTTTTCGAGCATAGCTGCATGTCTATTTTCTCTTCGAGGGTAATGAGTGATTGTGGATTTTTTGGGGAACCGGTCCATGCGTTGTCGCACAAAAATAGAGTAGTCGGCCATACGACCGTTAGCATGGTTTTCTCCTATGTAATGTCTCTGAACAAGTTGGGAATTTGTAAAGATTGTAACTTTGGGAATGCGGAGGTCGAGTGCGAGGTCGATGCCATGGATCAAGGCTTTATACTCTACTTTGTTATTGGAGCATTCGAAGGTAAGTTTGACAGCTTTCTCTATGCGGTCATTAGTGGGTGTTACCAAAACAATACCAATTCCTGAGCCATTAGGTCCTGCTGACCCATCTGTGAATAAACGCCAGCCTGTGAGAGGGTCTTAAGGATCTACTATTTTGGGTTGGTCTTCTGATAAGTCATCTTCGTGTTCTTCCCAATCGACATCTTCGACCGGCAAGTCAGCTAGAAAATCTGCTACTGTTTGGCCTTTCTGGGATATTTGCTTCTCGAAGGTAATGTCGTGTTCGCCAAGGTATACAGACCACTGTTGCACTCGTCTGGATTTTTCTTTTTTGCTAAGTACTTCTCGAAGGGGATAACTGGTAATAACACGGATGAGATGAGCCTAAAAATATGGTTTTAGCTTACGGGTAGAATAGACAAGTGTGAGGAGCAAACGTTCAAGTTTTGAATATCGAGTTTCTACGGGGGTTAGAGTTTTACTGATGAAATATACAGGTTTTTCGATATTGGAATCAATTCGAATGAGCACTGAGCTGAGAGAGGTTTCTGTGGCAGCAAGGTATAAAGAGAGTGTTTCGCCTTCGATAGGGGTGCTGATAATCGGTGGACGGCCAAGATAAGTTTTGAGTTTGAGGAAGGCTTATTCGCACTCAGAGGTCCAATCGATCTCGGGATTGTTCTTTTTTTTTATTTTGTGGATGCCCAGATCGCGTAAGAGGGAAAAGAGCCAAGCACATCGATCTGAGGATTTAGAAATGAAACGATTGAGGGCTGTTATCCTGCCTGCCACTTTTTGGATGTCTTTTTTGGTTCGGGGCGTAGGCGTGTCCATGAAGGCTCGAATGTGGGTGGGGTCAATCTCTATCCCGTGTTTACAGATAAGGTGACCCAATTTTTTTTTCAGATGACACGCCAAATTGGCACTTGTCTGGGTTAAGTTTCATTTTATATGTGGAAAGTATTGAGAAGATTTCTGAGAGGTCTTGGATATGGGTATTTTTCTGAAGTTTCTTGCATAACATGTCGTCGATATAGACTTCGACAGATTTGCCAAGCAAAGATTTGAACATGGTTGTGACAAGGCATTGGTAGGTGGCTCTGGCATTTTTAAGGCCGAAGGGCATAACATTGAAATACTAAAAGCCTTGTTCAGTTATAAATGTAGTTTTAAGTTAATCTTTAAGGAGGAGGGGTACCTGATTGTAACTCGAAGTCCTGTCCATCATGGATAGGTGCTCATGTCCAACAGTGGCATCGAGGAGTGCTGAGATAGTTGGGAGGGGGAAACTTCCCTTCGGTGTGTGCTTGTTCAGGTCTGTAAAGTCGACGCAGATTCGGATCTTTCCATTCTTCTTAGGAACTGCAACAATGTTTGATATCCAGTCTACGGACTTCACTTCTCTGATAAAGCATGCGACTATGAGCTTGTCTATTTCAAGGTTCACAGCTTCTCGAAGTCACGGTGCCAGGTTACACTTCTTTTGTTTTACTGTGAGAAATAAGGGATGAGATCGAGGCGAGGGCAGGCCAGGTTGGGGTCGACACCAGGCATCTCTTGAAATGTCCAGGCAAAGATATCTTTGTTTGCTCGAAGGAACTCTAAAAGTTTGGGGCGCTCTGACTCATTGAGGAAGGTTCCGATAAATGTACCCCGACCAGGACCGTCGAGTTCGATATAGACAATGGGTTCAATGGATGAGGTGGTATCTGTCGAAGTCAAAGGGATAAAAAGATGATGCGATTGCTATGGGCGACTGACAAGTTTTCAGGCTTGGTCGATCTCTGGGTGCTCGTATGAGCGGGCAAGGCGTCGTGAGCCTTTCAAATTCTAAGTACCCTCGTGATTGTTGAATCGGAGGGTCTAATGGTAGGTTGAAGGTATGGCTCGCATGGCGTGAAGCCAATCTCGTCCGAGTATACCGAGGTATTCAAACTTCTTGTCAATGACGATGAAGTTGCTTTGAAGGGTAATCAGGCCTGTAGTGACGGGTAGGCTGATACGGCCAACAACAGCTTCGGTTGATCTATTGAAACCTTTGAGTTCGATGTTGGCAACGGTTATGAGGTCTATTTTCTTCATGGTTTGGATTGTTTGGAGAAAGAGGATATCAGCTGTGCTCCCAGTGTCTACGAGCATTGTATAGAGGACGGGGTTCTCGATCTTAATCATGATGACTAATGGATCGAAATGGTGGAAACGAACGTGTGAAGTGTCATAGTCGATGAAAGAAATACCTTTGAGTCGAGGGTGACAACTTGATTATGGCAGAAGGATAGGGAATTTCTTCTTATAGGTGAGCTTATAACATTCTTTGATGAGCTTTCGTTTAATCTTGGAATGTCCACTGTCTATGTTGTTGACTTCGATAAACTTGACTCTATAGATGTGCACCTCAGCAGGGTCAGTAGTAGGGGTGGATAGAGATTTGAGGTAAGACCCATCGAGGTAGCTCAGAAGAACAGTAATATACTGGTGCAAACGTCCTGCTCTGAAGATAAGTTCGAGAGAGCGCTGAAGGGTAAAACATTTATTGGTATGGTGACATTACACTTATGGTTGGCACAGTAAGAATCGTCTGGTCTGACTTCGATGGGAAAATGAACGCGCCAAATGGGGTCTTCCTGTATATGTGGCAAAAGGGTGCTGAGGGGGGTAGTGAGTGTAGGCAAAACAGGCCTTGGTCGCTTCTTGCAAGCTTCGGTGTTGTTATTATTGTTGGGGAATTTGCGACTCTCAGTCTCCTGTAAGACAGGAGCGATCAGGGGTGTGGGAGTAGAGTGGGGGTGTTGTCGAGGTTTTTTGAAGTTTACTATTTGCGAAGGCTGGCTCTGTTTGTGGGACTCTTGAAGGCGCCCGAGATCGATATAGCCATTGACCTTCGGGAGCATCTTTTTGAGTACTTTTGGTTTTTGGAGGACTAGGTGCTATTTTACTTTGCTGTGATCAAACAGAGCATTCGAATATGCCAAAATAGCATTCGAGCAGTCAAGGTTCTCTATTTTTTGGGATTCGTCGAGGAATCTTCTGGTGAAGGCTTCGAGGGTCTCACTGTCGGATTTTCTAAAATTGAATAGGGCGTCAACTCTGACCTCTCTGTCTTTGTTAAAGGAAAACTGGGTAATGAAAAGTTGTAATAGCTGCTCGAAGCTTCGTATCGAGCCATTTAGGAGGTTGTGGTACCATCGAAGGGGGTTGTCAGTAAGGCGCGTTAGGAAAAGGCGACATAACAGGTAGTCAGCAGTAGAGTAGAGGCTCAGGGCATTTTGAAATTCTTGGATGTGAGATTTAGGGTCTGTGTTACGGTATTTGCTGAGTTTGGGGGTACGGAAGTTGGAGGGTATTTTGATAGCCAAAAGTTTGGGGCAGATTAGGTTATTGAGGCGGCTCCAGGAGTTTGTGGCTGGACTCGCGCTAACGCGAATGACGGGTTGTATTTTGTGGTCAAAGTTCTGTTGTGTAACATATGCAGAATGTGGGGGAGATTGATGAATTTGAAGGCTATGAGTTCGAGCATGAGGTATAAAATTAGTATTGCATTCCCCGAGTCGTTCCCGAGCAGGACGGCGTTTAGGGTGTTTGGAGGAGCAGAGGGCCGAGTCAGAAGAGTCTTCTGTGGGGTGAATCTCGAGGTGGATGGAGCCAGTTGGGGGAATAATACGAGGGAAGCCTTCGGCACAGGTGTGAATGGGGGTATCTCAAGGTTTAGTGAGGGTCCTAGGCGGGCGCGGGCAGATACGCGCGATGCGTCTGGTGCCTGGGACGGGCGAGCAGGTTCCAAGGGCTGCAATCTCTGTAGTTCTCGGATGGTGTTGCGCAGTTCATCGATTGCTCTATTTTGTCTGTTGTCATCATCCAAACAGTAATTCCGCTCAGTTTCCAGTACCAAGCGGTGACTGTCACACTCTTGGTTTAGTTGGTTCTAGTGGCGCTCCTCTGTCTGAGCAACTTGATAAGATAATAAGGTTATTTGGGCAGCTACTCCGTCAATGGAGTTGCCTGCCTGGGTTAAGTTGGAACGGCGTGTGGGTGGCATTAAAGATAATTAGTTGAGGTGGAAAATAAAGGGACGGGAAAAAGAAAGGGAGATTGGTAGGGTGGCAAGTACAGACGGCGCCAATTTTAGGGACCTAACTTCATTTGGAGGTGAAGATGGTTCTTACAACGTAGAATCAATCTTCAATCAAAGGGATCCAAGCAATTGGTCTAGAGTAAGAACTAACTACAGACAAACACTTGCGTAGAGGCCTGAATGTGACTCTCTACGACCTCTGATGAGAATTTTTAAGATAGATTATATTACTGAAGAGTAATTGGTGGGTTGGAATACAGTGTGCACTGGGAGGTCGAAGGTAAAATGCAAGAGGCCGGAGATGATTTTTCTAACCACCACTTGGTTTCCCCTCTCCTCTATTTATAGAGTCATAGGAAGCTGAGCCACCAAATGTGGGTCAGGATTACATGATTAATGTCAGGAAATCTTGGTGAGTTATGGTGATGCCTCTGTCTGTATTGTCACTGTGACACCTGTCTGATGTGTCTATGTACTTCAGCACTGTGGCACAGTGGTCGGCCTGTCACTGTAGCTGTAAAGGCCAATCATTACTATGGCTTGTCTGGTAAGCTGCCTGTCTCTTCCGTCATACTTCGACCATGTATAGATATGATCGAAGAGTATCTGTCGTAACGTATTAGTCCGTCCTTGAAGCTTTGTCTGGTGTCGAAGCTTCGTCTTTGGGGGATCTCTGGGGAATCTGCTTTAGGGATTAAATAGGCTTCGATACATTCGAGTAGGTTGTGAAGTGGGCTTCGACTGTCTGTCAAAGGCTACGAGTAGGCTACTGCAGATCCGATTGTTGAAGAGCTTAATGCTCTACTTGACTCAACACCTATTTTTAACAAGTCTAAATGGAGACCTCATGTTGAACCTCTGGAATCTTCCACTACTTTGCCTATTCCATCTATTGTTAATGCACCCAAGTTAGACCTTAAGCCATTACCTAAGACTTTAAAGTATGCTTTCTTATGTGATTCTAAAACTATGCCTGTTATCATAGCTTCTAATCAAAATGTTGACCAGGAAAGTAGATTGTTGGGTATCCTTGGAAGACACAAATCAGCCCTAGGGTAGTCTAAAGCTGACTTGAAGGGGATTAACCCGGCCACTTGCATGCATCGCATCAATCTTGAGGAAGGTGCTAAAAATTCTTGCAAAATGCAATGGCGGTTGAATCCTACCATGATGGAGGTGGTAAAGAAGGAAGTTCTCAAACTTTTGGACTCGGGTATCATATACCCCATTTTGGATAATAAGTGGGTCAGTCCCGTTCAGGTTGTACCAAAAAAATCAGGGATTACTGTAGTTGAGAATGAGAATAATGACCTAATCCTCACCCGCATGACCACCGGGTGGCGTGTATGTATCGACTACAGGAAATTGAACATGGTCATAAGGAAAGATCATTTTCCTCTTCCATTCATTGATCAAATGCTTGAATACTTAGCCGAAAAAAGTCATTACTGTTTTCTTGACGGTTATCTTGGATACAATCAGATCTCCATTGTCCTAGAAGATCAGGAGAAGACAACTTTCACATGTCCCTACGGGACATATGCTTATCGACATATGCCATTTGGGTTGTGCAATGCACCCTCTACATTCCAGCGTTATATGATGAGCATATTTTTTGATATGGTTGATAAGTTTCTTGAAATCTTTATGGATGACTTTTCAGTGTTTGGATCATCTTTTGACGAATGTTTACACCATTTAGAGCTTGTGCTAGAACGATGTACACAAACTAATTTGGTGTTAAACTGGGAAAAGTATCACTTCATGGTGACATAAGGGATAGTTCTTGGACATATTATCTCCAATAAAGTAATTGAAGTTGATAAGGCCAAGATCGACTTTATTTCTTCTTTACCTCCACCTCAGACGGTTAAGGCCATTCGATCATTTCTGGGGCATGCTGGGTTTTTATCGCCGGTTCATCAAAGATTTTAGCAAAATTTTCCAGCCCTTGTACAATTTACTTGCTAAGGACACTAATTTCAACTTTGATGATGCATGTTTAGGAGCTTTTGAGAAGCTCAAACTTTTATTAACTTCAGCCCCTATCAACCAACCTCTCAATTGGGAACTTCCCTTCGAGCTCATGTACGACGCTTTAGATTATGTTGTTGGAGTGGTTTTAGGGCAAATAGTAGATAATATACCTCATGTTATTTACTATGCTAGTTGTACGCTCAATGACGCGCAGTTAAATTACTCCACCACAAAGAAGGTGTTATTAGCCATTGTGTTTGCCTTGGAGAAATTTCGATCATACCTTGTTAGATCTAAAATCATTGTTTACAACGACCATGCGGCCTTGTTAGACATTTCTTGATGAGAAACTCATGGTTGTCTCACAACTGCCTTGGTACGCCGATATTGTCAATTATCTTGCTACAGAACGATTACCTGCCCATTGGTCAAAACAAGATAGAACCAAATTCTTATACGAGGTTAGACGTTTTAGTTGGGACAATCCTTATTAATATAAGTTTTGTTCCGACCAAGTAATTAGGAGATGCATCCCAAATGATGAGTTCCATAACGTACTCACATTTTGCCACACATACCTTTTGTTCTGAATGTGATAGGTGCCAGAGGACCGGGAATATTTCTCATCGAAATATGATTCCCTTGAACAACATCCATATTGTTGAACTATTTAATATTTGGGGAATTGACTTTATGGGCTCATTTCTTTCTTCTCATGGGTACGTTTACATTATCTTTGTTGTCGATTATGTTTCTAAATGGTTTGCGGTTATACCATGTCAAACGAATGACCATAAGCCCAGGGTAAAAATTTAAAAAAACATTTTTAATCATTTTGGTACCCTTCAGGCAATTGTAAGTGATGGTGGTAAATATTTTTGTAACCGTGTCTTTCAAAATCTTTTGAAAAATTATTCCATCACTCATAAAGTTACCACAACTTATCATCCACAGACAAGTGGCCAAGTCGAAGTCTCCAATCGAGAGATCAAAAGAATTTTAGAAAAAATTGTTCGAACCGATCGTAAAGATTGGTCTGATCGTCATGATGATGCCCTTTGGGTATATAGAACAGCCTATAAAACCCTGATTGGTATGTCACCCTATAGACTCGCCTTTGAGAAGGCTTGCCACTTACCGGTGGAATTGGAACACAAAGCTCTATGGGCTACAAAGGTCTTTAACTTTAAAATGGATAAAGCCGGATCACATAGAAAACTTCAACATTTCTAAACTTAATAAACTTCGCCGTGAGGCTTATGAAAATTCAAAATTTTACAAGGAGCGAACTAAAGTTTTTCATGATAAGTCGATTGTTCGCAAAAAATTTGAGCCTAATCAGAAAGTGTTACTCTACAATTCAAGGCTACGTTTATTTCCTGAGAAATTATGTTCTCGTTGGTACGGCCCTTTCATAGTTAAAACTATTTATCCTCATGGATCCGTGGAGGTAGAGGATCCTAAAGATGGTAATACTTTCAAGGTCAACGGGCAGCGTTTAAAATCGTATTTAGAATCTTGTACTTCCGATGAAGAAACAACTTTTCTAGTTGGCCCATATTATCATAATTGATCACGTGTGCCCTTTATATGCCTTATTTTTATATTTAAGTTTAGGGGTACATTCCTCTGGCTAAAGACGGTAAAACTTAGCGCTTCCTAGGAGGCAACCCAAGTCACATTCAGGTGAGAGGTTATAATTTTTGTTTCCCATTCCTTGTATTAATTTTTTTTTTCTCAAACATTGAGGTCAATGCTTTCTTTAAGTTTGGGAGTACAAAAAATATATTTTTTTTGATGAAGAGTAAAATAATGACTATTTGGCAATTTATGATATACTTTTGGCAAATTTCCAGCACTTGGACTAATTTTATTTAGACAAAATAATATGCTAATTAGAAAACCCAAAAAAAAAAAAAAAACTTTGATATTTTACCAAGTGTACAGTAGTGTATTTATTTATCGTGTTTTTTTAAACTCGATGTACTACCTTGTGATTAGCGAAAAACTTAAATTATTCTTGATATATATTTTTAAAACTTGCACTTCACTATAGCTATACTACTAATACCTTCAATAGAGTTTTTGACCAGAATATAGAAAATTTAGCATTTATGTTAGGAATAATTCGCTGCAAGGGAGACTACTGCCTAAGAATAAGTTTATTCCTAAAAGTATAAAAGAAAAGCCAAACTTGCTCTAAAACTTTCACGCTGCAAGGCATACTCGAATGATTAAGAACTGAAAGAGAAAAAATTATCACCAATCTTGAGTATGACCATGAACTATGTGAAAGAAGCATGAAAAGTATTACTTATGAGAATCCTGGGCCTAGGTCAAGAAGGGGCTCCAAACCCTAGCAACGTTAGCCAACTGGCGGGGATTGTCGACCGAAACTCCTTGTTATGGAGGCTTCACTAAGAAACCATGTATGAAAAGAAAGAAAAAGAGCTTGTAAAAAAAAATACCAGGAAAATGAATTGACTAAGGCACTTGTTGAGCTAACCGATGAATTTATTCTAATAAGTACTAGACTTCCAAACACTGACTCAACTATTCTATAAAATGTATTATATTGTAACACTATCTTCAGTACATTGAGATATAGCTACAAAAAATATTTGAATCTTTTTCTAAGCATGAGGTAGTACTTCAAGTTTTAGATTTACAAAATTATATTTTATGGTACACTTGGGAAATACTTACTTTTAAGGAATTTTTTGTCATAATATTTTCTTGTTATAACAAAGTATGGATAAGTTGACTGAAAATAATTTATTTGTAATTTAGAATTGCCAAAGTGTTATCGATTTTTATGAGTATAATCACTGTAAACCCTCACGAGACAACACTCGTCTACCAGGGGAACCTGGGGGTTAAAGGGCTTGTTGTATACGGCTAAATGCAACCGCGTGACCTGCGAAAATGGTTTTTATTTACTTTTGCTCGAGGACTTGCAATATATAAGTTTGGGGGTATTTGATAAACACATAATATTTACGTGTACAACTCCTAAATTTATATCTACCTAGTCATTTATTAAATAAATGTGATACTAATAGTGATTTTACTTGTATTTACATAAATAAGAACAAGGGTGATGCACTCCAACAATAATCCTCATTTGAAGTTGTCAACGAAAGGCCCATGGAGGAGCATTGAAGAGGCATTGATGGAGATCATCAAGTCATATAATTTTATGCATGGGCCAAGGCATAGACTATGGAGTTTTAAAGCTCTTATATTTTGTGCATAATGGAAGGCATTGTTTAGGAGATTTCTCATTTATGTTGATATTTTGTAAACCCTCATATACTCTATAAATATAAGGGGAATCCCACCCATGAGAGACATCTTGGAGAGTGTAAATCAAAGTTTATAGCAATAAAAATTATTTTTTCTCTTTTTTTCTTGTCATTTCCTTTAAGCAAGTAATATAGCAATGATCAAAGGGATGAGTAGCTAATCCTCTTAGTCAAGGCTAGAGGAAGCTCCACCCAATGTAGCCTTAGTATAGAGTAGCATAGAATAACTAGAATAGTTACTTTCTCTTCTTTCATTTTAATGCATATTCTTCTTCCTACGATCCTAGCTTGACCATAGCTTGGATTCGAGGGAGCAAAAAATCTACGAAAACCATCTTGTTTGACCATTACAAGATGGTTTGGAACATGGAGAAGAGAATATAACCCATTTTTATCAACCGAACCGTAGTTCCCAATCACAAATATCTTTTATCTTTTGATGTATTGCATATGTCCGACCAAGGATATGCGATACGTGAACTCGTAATTTACTTTAATTATTTATGTTATCTCACGGTTACAACAAGTGGAGTAGAATTTAAGCCTAGGTTCTCACTCTGACTCATACAACTCATATTTTCTATCATTTTATTTCCTTTACTTGAAAACCAACAAAACAAACTCATTATTATTGGATAAAATTAGTAGCTCAAAGTATACTTTGCACTACAAGTCTCTTGGGATACGACCCTGCTATCATTTGTACTCAACGGTACACCATGCGCTTACGGGTCTTTTAAGATGTCGGTTTATAATCGATCACTAACGCTCCATAGAAGTAGATGATCTCCTTAAACGCATGTGCAGAATTCCTTTTATCTCTATATGGGTCCCATACAACCTACGTGAAAAATGAGTCAAATATATTGTGTTAAGAACAACAAAAGAGACGGGAAAGTCATCTAAAGAAGAAACTGTGCAAACACCAAATAAAGACGGAGAAGACATCTAATCAACTTACATCCTCGAATTTGTAATTATCCAATGCCTTCCTAAAATTTAGTAAAGCTGGTCCACCATTTCTATCTGTAACAGATTCACCCCATTTCCAAAAAGTATGGTGCTTGTAGTTATCAGAATACTCTTTCGGTATCCTAAGAAGTTTTGGGAAATGTGCAAAGATCTACGACTATATGTATATAGATAAACAAAATCAAATTAGTTAACAGGTTTATGCATATGTGAACAACAATGTAGACTTAGATCCCATAGATAGTACCATCTTATACATTCAATCAGTAACTGCTTATCGAAGAGCCAGTTCATAATTAGAAATAAGTTATCATTGTGGCAGTTGATATCTGGAAACTATGGGAATAACTACTACATGTATACTATTGGAGTATGGGAATCACTTCGAGTAGTGTAGTACATCATACAAATTGTCTACCATCATCCCGAGATACTGCACCGAGATTGTGATACATTTGCACAAGAAATGTTGATCCCCATGACCACTTTCTTGCCGTGTCATTGGCAAACAAGTCAAGATACCGTGCGCTGATATCAGTGCCCTTTTTCGTGGGAAATAAAAATAAACCAAGGACATATGACATGTATGCGTGAGCAATAGACCTGGTTGTTAACACCTTCTTCTTGGATACTGCAGTCGACCATCACTGATATCCTTCTCTAATTAATATGCATAATGTTCTCTTAGTTTCCTCAGTGACAAAGAATTCCCTTTACTACCAGCTTTCAAAGTTTTGAATCTAGCAAAATCTAACAAAAGATTCTTCTGGAAAACATCGAGGAGCGCAGGGAATCCCCAAGTACTGCCAATTACAGTGGCATTACCATCTGTACAAAAGCCAATCAATTGCTCCACATTATCCAAAGTTGGAGTCATCTCTCCCCATTTGAAATAGAAACTATTATTTTTCGGTTGCCAACGTTCGACAAAAGCAGAAATAAGCCCGGAGTTATAATAATCATACGGTATGGCCCCAATTATATCAAAACCCTTTAACTTAACCAATTCATGAACCATTTGTGATTCCCTTGTAGGAGGCAGTTTCTCTTTCATTGTGCACCTGTACATAATTTTATTAGTCAAAGTGTCAGTGCAATATTGTCAATTTCGACAATATTATATATGCATAACTCCAATTATACTTGGTAATTGTCGAAGTCGATAATACTATATATGCAAGGCTTCATGTACATTATCATAATTGTCAAACTCGATAATATTATATATTGAAGGTTTCCATGTACACTACGAATAAATCGACAATATTTTTTTTTTATAACTCTAAATGCACTGCTAGATTATTGAAATTGGACAATATTAGATTTCCATAACTCCAATTTCACTGCCATATTGTCGAATTCGACAATTTTGACTTCTAACTATGCATTACACAGAGGGGACATAAACTAGGGGAAAGAAATTATAAGTTGGATTGTAAAATGCATACACAAAAGGGAAGATAACCATTAAATGAACTATAATTATAAGTATTATCATTGTAATCCTATTCTCAATACCTTCAAATAGACAACAATCTCTACTAATAAACTGTTCTCCAATATTCAACAGAAAACCCTAAATTATTCTCTGAAACCCCCAAATTAAAAGAACACTATCTCTAAAAACCTCAACAAAATGGAGAAAAAGAAAGAGAATTTAAGGGAGGGAAACTGTTCGAGAGAGATAAAAAGATTTAAGGGAGGGAAATTGTGTGAATAATGGTTAAGCTTCGAAATGGTGAGAGAAACTATTCGAGAGAGAGAAAGAGAATTATGAGAGGGAATTTATGGAATTTTAAAACCACTCTAATGGTGAGAGAGAGAGAGAGAAAAAAAAAAGATAGAGGGAGGGAGAGACAGTATGACGAGTGATGTGAGTGATTTGAGTTCTTTGTCAAAGAGAGGGAAATATGACGTGTTTACCACCTAGAAGGGAAAAGAGAGGAAGAGTGCCAGCTAGCCTAATTAGTTTTCTACCTCATTTCCTATATAATAAATGACCAATTTTAAGAGCTACTCATATAATAGAGATGAGTGCTTCGTATTGAGTGAGACTTGAGTGTTTGGTTTGTGAGTGTCTCTAAATCCACTCCCATGTTGTTAACGCCCATATTGGTTTTATCTTTTTTGTCGGGTCAGCATCCTGTACATCATTTCACCAAATGCCAGAAGATACAGTGGGAATATTGATAGAAATGTCATAAGATACTGTCAAAAATCTTACCATGTCTCACGATGAAAACTGACTTGCAGAGTGCTCATTTTGTACCGGGTCAGCACTCTGCACGTCATTTTACAAGTTAAAAAAACCATTGATTTACACAAATGTTAAATTAGAGTATTTCTCAAGGAAAAAAAGGCCAAATAAGGATTTTCAATGCTTTCAAATAAGGTTTTCCAATATTTTTTGTAACTTTGAAACATTCAAAGAAAATTTCCTTGAACTCCTTTGTCAAGCATAAAAGTTTTTCAAAGCTAGGGAATAGTACGAACCTCCAAATCCATTTGAAAACCCTAACTAGAGTTTATACCACTTCTGTGCATTAATTGTAAATATGTTCAGTTCTGAGTTTCTTATATACTAGCATTCCTCCAAAGAAAATGCATCAGTCAGTCCCAAATCAAGTAGGAGTAACGACTCGGCCTGTCTTAGTCCCGCATGTTTCACATAGGCTACCATAGTGCTTTGGTTCCAAAAACTGAACAATATCAACGGCAAAAAAACATTACAAAATTTGTCAATGGTTACTAAAAGAAATAAAAATTGGGAAACATAACTATTGGCGCAAATTTCATACAAACAATACATAATTATCATCACGCGGCAATTTATTTCACATAACGAGCATTAAATAAACATAATCCAAGCTTTAACTGGTCATGCGAATTTACAAATTTATTTTAAGCTGTACTTATAATTGTACAAGCCTTTTCCCCTTGAACAAGGAGTTTGTTTGTCATGGATAGGCAAATTAAAACTTACAAGTACATTGATTTCCATTGTAAGTGAATGTAATCCTCTTTAAGGAGGGTTATCGCTTGTTATTACAACTCACTGGTGTAGTGGTCTATTTCGAATCTCGAACTCAAGCCTCAGCTTCGACCATCATACATTTACTCGACCTCATCAACATATGATTACATAGCACACTATAGAATAACTACAAGGAAGAGTTTACTTCTCATTCTCGAGCTCCATACCAACAGCTCGATTCAAAAATACTCAATCATCAAAAAAGTCATTACAAAGCAGAAGGATCAGACCGTTATGCAATCATTTCAAAGACGCATCAAAATCATATTGTAACATTCATCATTAAAAGTAATAATGATCGTCAAACGGCCATATTATAAGACCTATAAATAGGACCATAAAACTGTAGATTACGGACAGAGAATTCTACCTAGAAACTCTATATAGAACTATCCAGAGCGATCTTTGTAATAGCTAGCCATCATCAATAATAATATCTCTTTTTAAAATTCTCAAGAGAAGTCGTGGTTTTAAACCTATTCAAAGGTTTTCCACGCTTAAATTTTGTGTTAGCAATTACTTGATAGCGCTCTAATTATCTATGGTATGAAAGATTAAGTTCGATATACGAAATTAGGTTATTACATTTGGCGCCGTCGGTGGGAATAAAGCAGTTTACCATAATTCTCAGATACAACTAATACTTACTCTCTTCACAGAATGCCACTTCTGGGCCAGAATACTACAGTGGGCCCAGTAAAAGGAAGCGCCGCACTGGCAGAATTATGGGCCACTCTAAACTCTGAAATAGAAAGACGGGCCATTCTGAAATAGCAGCTGGTAGATGTAAGAGATACGTTGAAAATTCTGCAAGGACAACAGATGGCAACCCAAAAAAATAAAGACGCGCTGCCAACTACCTTAAGAGTTTTCGTTCGAGACAGACTAGGACCCCGAGGTAACAGCATGGGAGCTTATGTTCAATTCGATCATAATTAACTTGGGGTCGAGCTCATACAGATACTAGGAGTCCGATAAGAAGTTGATAACATTCCCGCTAAAGTCAGGCAAGCGGAGGACCCACCCTATGGAAGAGCTCGCATTCTTGTACATAAACGACTAAGTAAAAAAATTGGTGAGCACATTCCTCGAGAATGACGTATCCCACATCAGACCATCACAGCTCACCAATTCGTGACCCAGGAGCATGATAAAAAATGTATCAAAGAATTATTTAAATTCCGAATTTAAACCGCCAAAGGCATCTACAACAGGCTATAGAAGAGCTTGATAGCTCAAGATCTATTAGACAGCGAGGTTCCTACCTATTTTTACACCCCAAAAATATGAAAGTACAGGGGAACAGATCTCGTGGAACACGTCCAAGAATTTAAGGACACTTTAGGCTTACATTCTATATCAAACCACATTTTATGTCGTCTCTTTCCTCCTAGTCTCTAGGGCAAACCTTTGCGGTGGTTCCACTCACTGCAAGAAGGGTCCATTCACACATTCAAATAGTTGTGAGAGATATTTGTTAACTTTCCTCATTATGACAGTAGAGTTACTCTTCCAAAGTAAAATGAGAAAGATCATCCTGTACACAATAATGGTAGATACTAGCAGTAGTATCGAGTTACTCTTCCAAAGTACAATTGATCAAATGGGACTGGCCGAGAAAGTTGAGCCTAGTGACATTAATGTCAGTGGTTTCAACGGCTCTAAAGAAAAATGCGTAGGAAAGATCCTACTTCCTATTACTATAGGACCGACAATGATTGGCGTTGTATTTTACGTTATAAACGTAAAATCTCGTTACTTGGGAATAATTGGATACTGCTGGCTATACAACATGAGAGCCATCCCATCACCCTATCATCTGGCATTACAGTTCGATTGGAATGGTGGTCTTTATGAAATTAAAGGCAGTCAAAAGCTAGCTCGCACTTGCAAAAATATTGTAACTATCGTGACAGAGCTACCAAAAAAATAGGTTCTATAACAATTATAGAATACTACAGAAAACTAGCTACCAAGTGTGGAAACCACAAAATATTCTTATACAGTTTCTAAAAGATAACAGCGACGTGTTCGCATGGACATTCCATGAAATGCCAAACATCGACCAAATTTTGGCTTGTCATTAGCATAGTTTTGAAGACAAGGCCGAAGCGGTCAAACAGAAATAGGGGACATTGGCACCAAGACTAATGGAGGAGGTTAATAAAGAGATCGATAAACTCATTAAAGTTTACTTTATTCGAAAAGCTAATTACCCCAAATGGATCTCAAACATCGTAGCAGTCCCAATTTTTTTTGTAAAATCAAAGTATGCGTGGATTTCACAAACTTAAATAAGCATGCTCCGAAAGATAGTTTTCCCCTTCCTATCTTCAACCATCTATTCGATTCAACTGTGGGACATGAACTCTTGTCCATAATGGATGTCGCGTCAGGGTACAATCAGATACCTCTTTTGCCCGAAGATCAAGAAAAAATAGCTTTCTTCACATAACATGGATTATATTGCTACAAAGTCATACCTTTCGGCCTCAAGAACGCCGGAGCCGCTTACCAAAGACTGATGACCCAGATGTTCAAAGACCATCTCAGAAAAATGATGGAAGTTTACATTGATGATATGTTGTGTAAAAGTCTCAAAAGGGAAAATCATCTCGCAGGTTTGTACATGACCTTTGAAATTATTCGATCATATAAAATCAGACTAAATCCTGACAAATGCCAATTCATAGTCCTATCGAGAAAATTATTGGGATATTTAATTAACAAGTAAGGTATCGAAGCTGACCCAGATTGTATCCGCGCACTGTTACCCATGTCGTTACCAAATAGCATCAATAAATCATTTTGTTTCCTAGTCTTCAGATCGGTGTAGATGGTTATTTGACCTTCTACGATAAGGGACGAAGAAAAGCAAAACTCAAAAAGATCCAGAGATCGAGTGGACCACAGAATATAAAGTAGCATTTCAGGAACTGAAACACTACTTCGAGAAACCGTCAATAATGAGTACACCCACTAAAGGAGAAGAGCTCACGGTATACCTTGAAGTTAGTGATAACTCACTTAGCTCTATTCTCATCCGACTTGACAAGAAAATAGAAAAAATTGTCTACTTCATCAATAAGACTCTTACTCCAGCAGAAACATGGTATACTAATATTGAAAAATTTCTCCTAGCTCTCGTCTATACATCACAGAAGTATTCCAAAAAACCGTTCCTAGCTCTCGTCTATACATCACAAAACTATTCTCATCCAGACGAGTCCAGCAATGGTCAGTTACTCTTGCCGAACATGATATATGTTTTGAACCTCGGTATTTTGAAAAGGAGCAAGCAGTAGTAGATTTCTTCACATATTTTCTAGTAGACAACCCTGATTGGAAATAAAATAGTATCGATATAAACGAAGAATAGCTTGAAGAAAAATTGGATTGGATATCCAAAAAAGATTGGCACCTTTTGACTGACGGCTCTACTGGACTAGCTGGGTCAGGCATCGGGATCATTATTATCACACAATCCAATGATATAATTGAGAAATCAATCATACTTAACTTTGAAGCTACCAACAATGAAATTAAATATGAGGCATTAATCCATAGACTGGATATGACACTAAAAATCGGCGTGATCAAATTATCTATTTAAACATTTCTTTATTAATCATAAACAATTATACAGAAAAATATTAGAAAAATGGAAAGATGATAGATTACGCAGTAGCGGTAGCCGACATAATGGGCAGATTTAAAAAGACTACAATCGAACACTTACCTCATGAAGAAAATAGACATTCTGACTCCCTCGCTTATCTTGTCGGCGTCCTCAGAATAGAAGCCCGATATTTAAAGATCTAAGTAGTATCCACCCCTAGCATTAACATCATCAGCTCAAATGTCATAAATACTGGGAGCGACAAAAAGGTCAAAGATGATTGGAGACGACCTTTCCTCACATATATCGAACCAAACAATATAATTGATGGCAAACTCCCTGAAGATGTCAATGAAAGGAGACGATTGATAGACAGTGTTAAATGATACATTATTGTCAACAATCTCATTTACAAAAGGTCAGTTACAGGACCCTATCTCGAATGTTTATTTGATAAGGAGCCCAAGACTTCTTACACGATTTACACGAAGGCACTTACGGATCCCATATGGCAGGACGGTCCTTAGCAAACTGAGCTATTACTCAAGGAGTATTTTGGCCTAAAATAAAAGCTCAAGCCATCGAATATACAAGCAAGTGTGATGCCAGACAACAACATGGACCAAAATTGTAGTTCTAGCTTTGGAACTCTATTCTAGCAAAGTTGTCTGGCCATTCAAAAGGTGGGCCCATGATCTCGTGGGAGAATTCCTAAAATTCCTTGGAAATAGGAGACACCTCTTAGTAGCAATGGACTACTTCACTAAGTGGGTAGAAGCAGTCCCTTTGAGTCAAACACACGAAGACAAAGTCATCAAATTCATAAGGGAAAATATTATCATACAGTTTGGTTCCCCTCACCTCATCAGAATAGATAATGAACCACAGTTTGTTGGTTCAAAGGTCGTCAACTTCCTCAATCAACATAACAACATTCACTCACCTTCAAGTCCATATTACCCACAAGGTAATGGTCAGGCCAAAATCACCAATCGTACTATTATTGAAATAATAAAAAAAACACTTAACAAAGAAAAAAGGTAATTAGGTCCAAGAATTACCACATGTGTTTGTAGGCGTACAAAACAACACCTCGAGTGTCGACCGGATGTACACCGTCCTTGTTAGCTTACAGTCGAAGTAATCATCCCCACTCAATATCATCACCCAGTACGTGATCATACAATGACGGACGAAGAAAATAAGTTTTAGTTAGCATGCAACATGAACTGGATCGACGAAACAAGAGATAGAGCAATCATGAACTTGGGAAGGTACCATCAAGCTTTGGCAAAGTCATACAACAAGCGTGTTCGTCATAGAGAGTTCAACATTAAAGATCTCATCTTGCAAGAGTTCCCAAACATAAAAAGGAGTTCAATGTTGGGAAACTCGCAGAAAATTAGGAATGACTTTTTATTATTCTCGGCAAAAGGGGCCTGGCTCTTACGACCTTATTACATCAGATGGAGATTGAGTCCCCAATCCTTAGAACACGAGGAGATTGAAGTTTTATCGCAGATAGTAATCTATCACAGTTTATATTCTACTATTTCTTACATTTTTGTACGTCGTTCTTACATTAATGAAATAGTGTTTGACCGACCTACATTACAGTACTCTTCTACTATCTTATACAATACTCTTCTACTATCTCATATCTACCATATATATAGAACACATCTACTATTTGCAGATAAACAATGGGTTCACCCCAATTCTACTATTCCATTACAGATAGGCTATTGGTTCATCCAATTCGATCTTCTAATACACAATAGGTCAATTATTGGTTCATCTAATTCAATCTTCTAATAGATTACAGGTCGATTATTGCTTCATACAATTTGATCTTCTAATACATTACAGGTCAGTTCTTGGTTTATCCAAATTTGATTTCCTAATACATAACAGGTCAGTTATTGGTTCCCCAATTCGACCAACAGATTGTATACTTCAAAGACCATAACTTGTTCATCAAAGTTCGATACAAATATTTACGGACCACTAGTCCTACTATCAGACAACACAAATTTCTCTACAACATTGCCTTTATACTCTATCTACTATATTTCAGATGATTTATCAAAAGTAAATCATTTTTAAATTAATACCAACGCCTCCTAAATTATGAAGTTCAGTCAGAGCGTCTATCGCGCAAACTTTCCCCACATTCCGAAGGTTGTAGAAGCATCAGTTATGGTACCTTCACAGCAACAATTTCTCTTCCTTCATCCCATCTATTCTTCGTAAGTACGCCAATTTTTGACATAACACGATCCAAATATTCAGTCCGCACTCTCTGCATTTCACACTTCACACCATTTTTGATCATACTGTTATGAATTGTGTTTCTTTCTTTTTCAAGTCTCTTCATCTCATACACAAAGAAGAAAAGCATTGCTGCCATTTCTTTATTATGTACCTCATTTACCTTGAGCTTACCCGTGTCAGACACGATGAACTCTGTAATCCTTCCCCTCGCCTCATTTAGCAAACTTTCTAATTTTTTGCAACGATCCACCACCAGAGCATTCTCCGTAATAGAAATCGTATTACATGTTTCCATCACGGTCATAAACTCATCCATTTGTCCTATCGCCAACGATACCTCCATGACAAATTGGTCGTGGCGCCTCTGATCAACCTCTATGTTAAGATCTCACTGGGCAATCACAAGGTTCACCCCCAATTTTTCATTCAACGTAGTCAGCTCATCCACTATCTTTTGAAACCCCATAAGGTCTAATTCCAACACTTGAACTACGTTCTCTAAGTTCCTTGTCCTAGCCCAATAAATTTTTACCAAATCATTATGTTTCCTGTTAAGTTCCTCCAAATCATTTTTTTTATTTTTAGCAACATTCCGCATTGCTTCAAACTCTCTGGCTCGCTCATTTGCCTTCCTGGCATAAGCTCACAAACCAACGAGCTCCGCCTCTAAGGTGGTGATCCGAACCTGAGAGCACTTAACACCATCCTTTTCTTTCTTCAACATCGTCAACAACTCTATCAGTTTAGCTCGCACAGGTATTAATTCCACTTCTTGCTTCGTTATTCATTCCGAGATATTACTTATGTGACAATGAGCTTTCTCAATATCCAACTTCTTTTTCTTAACAACCTCATTTAACTCTTCCATTTTCTCTTGTGCACTTGCTAGTTCAGCTTCTTTTTTTACCATTTGCTCGAACAAATGACTCACCATGCCTTGCCCCTCAATAATCCTCAACTCTATTTTTACATTTAACTCTGCAACATTTTTTAATGCATCACGATACCAATTCAAATCAGTATTCAATTTTTTGTTCAAAACGCGCAGCGCCTCATACTGACATTGAACCTCTTCTAGTTCGACCTGTGTTAAAAGTTTAAATTCGCATACAAAAAAATTTACATATCATCACACTTCTAAATCATAGTTCACAATTTCACTCACAAATATTGTGAAAGATCGATCCTACGACAATAACATACTTGTTTACGATCGATCTACGTTTCTATTCAAATCTATTCTACCATCACAAACATAAAATATTTATTTATTACCAAAACTGTACACCAAATATTTAATGCATATGCAAGTTTTTGAACAACATAGATAATTTACTTTCATTCCCTTGAACTATAAGAAGACTGCCCCTTATTCCCCAACCGTCCTGAGCTGTCTACTTGCACGTCTATAGGTGCAACGAAGGTCACCACCTCCTGCTGACGCTGCCTTCACCGTGAACGAGGTATAAGACTCTCGCCCTCCTCCTTTGACAAATTTTGTGTCAGTCTAGGAGTTGGTCTTTCGATACCTTTTTCCTCCTCATCCTTCATAAACTGCATATTTTCAACATTTTCATTCTCAACATCAAAATCTTTACCACAATCCATAACATACTTCCTAAATTCATTCTCCACCGTTGCCAACTCCCCTCCATAAAACTCAATCACACTCATAATATGACGTTCCTGGTCCGTTTGAGTAACGACCTATGCTCGTGTCGGATACAAATATTCCTTCAACAGCATCTGCGATCTATGCAGACGGTTACGCGTTTCCTTTATTAATACACCCAACACTTTCAATTTCCCTTCTACCTTCTTTCTGACAGTTGTTTCTACTGTCAGTTGATTTTCCAGAGATGTATTTTGTTTCGTACATCGCTTCAGCGTGTTTTACAATTTGTTTAACTCACACTCTAACTTGGCTTGCACCAATCTCTGCTCTTTCCTTATTTTAAAAAACAAAATCCTCATTGATCTTCAATTCTACATAAAGCCAAGAGTATCAGGTAAGGGACCTACGTCACCCCAGATAATAGACACACCAGCTTGAGCCAAACATTTTTTTGCCTCTACGCTATGACGATTACGTATTTTTTGAGCTAAAAACCTAACTCGAGCTGGATCAGGTACTACACCCCATTCTTTTAAAAGCTCTACTTCGGCCTCAAAATACAGTGTTAGAGTCAACAAAAGCCTCTAACACTTGGCTTTATCACTCGTATCAGCAAAACACACCAAGTCTTTAGATTTTCATACTAGCGCATGTCTATCCTCCTTTTTTCATAAAACATTGTCCCTCTCTATTTTTATTTTTTCATATCAACACTGTAGATCATATAATTCTTTAAAAAATTTCTCTGAATTAGATTTAAACTGCATTCTCTCATATTCAGTTTTATTTTTGCATATCAACACTGTAGATCATATAATTCTTTAAAAAAATTTACCGAATTAGATTTAAACTACATTCTCTCATATTCAGCTTTATTTTTGCATATCAACACTGTAGATCATATAATTCTTTAAAAAAATTCTCCGAATTAGATTTAAACTACATTCTCTCATATTCAGTTTTATTTAATACCTGTTGAATACGAGTCACGGAGTCCCTCGCTCTACTCAACGATCTCTCTATTGTGGTAACAATTTTTCTCAACCGTTCTATCTCCTTCACATATTACAAATTTTCTGTTATCAAACAAACATTCAAATAAGGCACAATAAACTTATGTCTATCAAACTTTATAGTTTCAAAACACACAAAAAATAGTCTCATCAAAGTTAAAATAGAATGCAATAGTTCGAACAGGGTACCACAGAACGATATTAATTATTTTTGCCAATCTTTACCTCAGACGGTGGCTCCACTCCAGTGTCAGTAGCTTGAACTTGCTCAACTTGAGAGGGGGGGGGTACATTCATTAGGGCAGCAATATCTTTAACCAGTTCATCTTTTTCATCCAAAGAAAAAACTATCTCATGGTACCTACCCTCTAGGCCAAGAGTAATATCGTCCTCCGTTAACCCAAAGTGACGACAAGATTGGATCTGATTGTTTCTACCAACCCTCACCATCGCCAAAGCTTTCTCTGGGTCACGCTCAGACATTTTCACACGCCGCTCCTCCGCAACCTTTACCACTTTTGCCTTACTCTCTCTCTCTCCTTCTCGAGCTCCGCCCCAAGCTCATTCAACCAGGCTGTTTGAACATTAAACTTCTGCGTAAGCTCTACATACTCCTGGTTTCTCTTCTCAATAAAATCCATAGACCCTTTCACAAATATCAAGATCTGCCAATACAATACACGGAATTAGCAATAGACATATCGACCATACTACAGCAAACAAAGAAAATTAATACATGCCTTCGTTGTTTGCTCTTAAAATACGACTTCGAGCTGCCTCAGATCAGTCCCAGCCATGTTAATACATCTTTGTTGTACTACCCTCATCTTGGCCACAGCTTTAGACCGAGTTTGGTCACTACCTTCGACCTCATGTTGTTTCCTTTTTTGAGAAGTCTTTTCTATCTCTTGAAAAACAACCTCACTCACTGTTTGCTACTCCACAACATCTGAGACAGCCAGTTTGTTACCCCTTTTCCCTTGGGCTGCCTCTACAGTAGAATGAGAAGATTCTAACAGCGTTCTTTTTGCCCTACGAATCTTTTGCGGACCGCTCGAACTCCCTAGCATAGGCGGGGGGATACCAATCAAATCCCCTAGAGGATGAAGGTCCTTGTTCACGACCTTCTCAATACCCTCTTGACCAGCCATAGATCAATTTTTGTGAACTCGTTGCACTTTTAGAACTTCAGAGTCCACTCTTTTATCCCTACGGATATTCAACTCTCCAAGCACCTACTTCAACTCAACCTGTTCACGGGCTTCGCAGTCAAATAAGCTCATTTTATCAGGAGCGGCTTTGGGATCAAGACCTTACAGGAAAAATCAAGGAAATGATTAGAGGCTCACAGACAAATAGATATTCGGCCAAGTCAGCAGATGTTACTTACTCAGATTAAAATATTTATGTTTCAGGCCGAGCGCTGGTTCATCTGGAACCTGCATACAATTACCCATTGCCCATACAAGATGGTCGTTACACTGTCTACCATCATATTTGAAGTCAAAAAACTTTGGCCTATACGAATCACTAAACAGGTAACCACTCCTACGAGCTTGCACATACTTCATTTTGTAATATTTTAATACGTCAACTGTAACGAACTGCTTTGCCATCCCATTCTCTCTCCACCACTCATTCAACACCTCATACACCCTCATCATCTTATAAGCATTCCCATTTAATTGTGCGGGGCAACACTGCAATGTATTCATAACCCCTTTCTAAAAATATGTCAAAGAAATCCTAAGATCATATACCACCTGGTTCAAATAACACAGAAACCCATCATTCGAGCCTACCATACCTTACCCATTATAGTACGTAATCTCTATATCTTTCCCAATTCCTTTCTCCCTCTTCCACAAATCTAGATTGGGCACTTGATAATGTACATTTTCCCCTTTCTCTGGAACAAAGGTCCTAAACCACAGGCCTTGCTCCATTACATAATTCTCCCACTTCCCTGGTAGCTTCTTTTTAAATTTTAAATATTCATTCCCTATATCTACTCTTTTTGGATATGTGTAAAATATCTCATCCTCCGCCCCTGTTTCATCATCTTGCTCTATTATATTGCTCACTTCAATGGGCATCTCTGCCATTATCCCCACAGTCACTTTCCTACTATCTACAGTCTCCTTCATGCCTCTACAATCGTCCTCTCTACCCGATGAAGTTGCTTTCTCTGAACTGGACAAAACTACAAATTTACTAGTAGGCTTTAAGTTTTTAGAATGCATATTTGACCTACAGGTAAAAACAATTTTTATTATTTACTCTATCTCTATGATTTATTACTTACACAATCACATGATATGCCACAAACATAGGAGATAAAAACCCTACCCATACTTACTATCTCTTTACTACATAGTAAAAACATTTGTTTTCAAAACTTTTCACAACAACAAAAACTAAAACTTTCCCTCTTCTTCTACAAAAACAGTTACCATACACAGAGCTTTTGCAATATTCAAAAATACAAGAAAGCAATCCTTTTTTAGTCCCCTACATTCTACAATTTCCTACCTCCAATCAGTAATATATAAAGATGATTCATAAAACAACAAATACACAGACTAATATGAACTTTAAATGTAACAAAGCATCAACAATTTACTTACCTGTACTGGAAGATCCATAAACTTTTACTCTGTCAACAGCTTTCACAGAGATTGAGTGATTGCGCTGCTTTTCCAACAAATTCCTTTCACCAGACAAAGTATTTACTACGGGATTACACTCAGAACTCAAACATTTTCTCCCTCTAGAAATACTGGTTACACCACTTTTTTTCTCTCTATAACTATAGATAATTTATGGGGAAGAGAGAGACGAGTTTGTATACTCTCCCTCAATTTTTGAAACGAGGATTCTCTCAGACACGCGTGAGTCACCCCTACTGCCTTTACATGCATATTTTTTTGCATCATAACATCATCATTACTTATGTGATAATGTGTTTTGTTATCACGTTTGTCCCTCACTTCAGCCATTAAACAATTCACTTCCACCTTCCTAAGACAATCTACACGATCCCTCACCTTGCTTTTATACTCAATCAAGTTCGTTCCACACCGTACGTCATTCCTATAAATAGTAAATATTCATAATTTGAAATCCTCTGCACAGCTGCTGACATCAGCCAGCTATAATCCATTATAACTGCCCCATAAGCAGCTAAATAAAAGTATTACTCCTACTTTTTAGATTGCAGATTCAATCTACACTTTATCCTAAAATTTAACAGGTAACAAACACAGAATACTGCAAATTGATTACTTATTCATTTCGAGCTATAAAAGTTTGAGTTTACATTCAAATATAGTTACAATTAAAGCAGCCCAGGTGATTTTATTCCCCACATGGAATTATCCCCCCTCCTACTGCCCTCTCGCCCTCTTTAGCCAACTTATCCAATGCGATCTCTCAAACATCATCTTCTCGCAGGGTTGCATCCCAAAGTAAAGCACGGAACACATCACACCATAAATAACAATCAAACTCCACATGCCTACCTTTATCATATAAACCGTCCAACTGCAACGGCCACTCTGGTAACACAACATTATAAGGTAACAGACAAAAGTACCGGTCACGAAGTTTGACCACCTTGATGCTTAGCCTACCTTCCGCCGCATGTCGAGCACGCTAAGAACGTGTCCTCATCATGACAACTTCCAATCAACCAAAAGTAAGTTTTTCCTGCATAAGAATATGATGCACTATACCAAAGGATCAAGATCTTATATAGCCAACATATAAATCTTTTTGTACACCACCAATATTGCCTATCAATCAGATTTTGAAGGAAGATATATTCTACGGAAACAAATTTTTAACAACAAGAATATCAGCAAATTCTTAAGAACATTTTTGGAAAACTCATGCTTACCACCCTAAGAAGAATATTCCACATGGATATTATTCCTCACATGCTTCGCACAGATGACACATCCGGAAAGATAGAGTTCGCACTTAATAAAATAGTTCAAGTTTGTCGAATAACAGCTCCAGCCAAGATACTACAGGACACAAATATCATTTACCCAACTACATCAAGGCATTTTCAAAACAGTTCAGAAAAACTTCTCTAAAGGATGCCGTCAAATCACAGAATATTGAAGTATGGAGACAACATCCCCCATCACCAACAAAGGATACTTATAGCATACCAAAAGTGTATAGTTCGTTGAAACTCTAACGACCTAGTCAACGGAAGTACGCATATTGAAAATGACAATTGTGTTGAATACCATTGCATAATTCCAAGACGGCAGATCGAAAAGTCTACAAGCATTTTGAATAACGCAGTCTTGTATAATTCCA
This sequence comes from Kingdonia uniflora, assembly GCA_014058105.1. Taxonomy (NCBI): domain Eukaryota; kingdom Viridiplantae; phylum Streptophyta; class Magnoliopsida; order Ranunculales; family Circaeasteraceae; genus Kingdonia; species Kingdonia uniflora. Next base: position 30,164 of record JACGCM010000013.1, read on the forward strand.
AGATGGCAGATCGAAAATTTTACAAACAGTTTGACGAAAGCATTCTCACAATTGCCTAGTACAGTTCAACTTCCCACAAACATACCAGTCACATCTCAAGCATTAATTATTTATACCTGCAAATTACGATAACTTCCGCTTCCCCTCATTCCACATATACGCTAATACGTATCCATTCCTATCTACCATAACTGACAACCCTATGATCATGCTAGCCAGTTATTTGAGTTTGTCTTCCCAAAGCGACCTCATTACATTTCGACCATCTCTTTTTTGAACTCGTTTTCACAATCTCTCAACTGTTTTACATACGCTAAAATCTCTCTGTAGCTCAATTTTTTGTTTCAGCACATCACTTCTGCTACAAATTGATGTCTTGTAACTCGCTTCAATAGACTTCTTTTAGTTCGACACAAGTCTCTGTCACACTTAAACATCTCTAAACAGGATAATTTGTGCATTATACGGAATTACATTTTCCAACATATTTTTGACCTCCAAAATTCTTTTATGTTAATTCCACTTTCTATCACACACTTTGATCCATCAGCAGTTCAAGTTACAATTCTCTCTCTTTTTTTAGTTTGCTTTATCAAATAGGGAATTACATAAATATGCTAAACATATATTTGTTTAGTTCGAATTGCAATACAAATTTGGCACACAAGAAATTTTCATTAGCTCGAATATTTCTTACAATACAATTTCATAACTTTCCTACAAATTGATTTATAGATTACATTACATAAGTTTACAGATTGAAACACTTCTTTAAGAAAAATAAAGAAAACGGTTGTAACAGAGCCTGAAGGTGAAGACTAGAAGCATGCTTCCAATCTCTGTCTCCCCTCTTCTTCTGTAACCTCCACCACCTCCGAGTGGCAGAGAAAGAAGACTGATTTTACTTTTATAGAATCTACTCACCAGCAGGGTATCGGCAAGACTTACCTCAAGCGTACACCAGCCGCTTCATCCGGTGATGTAATCGCCTCCTCCGCTAGAAGACGCAAACCATCCCTACGCCCCTACCCCGACGTCACCATATAGTAAAAACACACCATTTGATAGTAATTGTCATTCGCCTTTTCTAGGTCTTCATACGTCATGCCCTGGTAGCTTGGTCGTACATGAATGGTAGTAGGAAGGTCAAGGGACTGGGTCCCAAAGTATCGAAACCGCAGTTCTTGCACTTTGGCAAGAACTCTAGCCTCGTATGATTGATGTCTAGTGGTTACCATCTTCTTAACAGAACTGATACAAACAATATTTACATAAGATATGGAATAAAGGAAGTACTTGACGAATAAATAAATGCCACTGCAAACCACAACAGTATTTATACCAAACCTCCATTAATGTTGAGTTCCAAATTCCCAATGTCAGAATGAATTCCAATACAACAATCTTGTCCAAAGCCATTGGTTCAAGGGAACCTCAAAGCCACGACAGATATTCATGAATGAACATTAGAAATGATCCTGGGATATTGAATATAACATTAATGATGCTTCTCAACCAACACCACTCGCTCGTGAGGCTAATCGGGCTCTTGGCTGAGAGGGGGCGGTTGTAGTGGCAGATTTCGGATCTCAAACTCAAGCCTCAGCTTCGACCATCATACATTAACTCGACCTCATCAACATATGATTACATGACACATTATGGAACAACTACAAAGAAGAATTTACTTCTCATTCTCGACCTCCACACCAATAGCTCTGTTCAGCAAACACTCAGTCATCAAAGAAGCCATTACAAAACAGAATGATCAGACCGTTACACAATCAGTTCAAAGACTCATCAAAATCATATTGTAACGTTCGTCATTAAAAGTAATAATGATCATCAAACGGTCATATTATAAGACCTATAAATAGAACCATAGAACTACACATTAAGGACAGTAGATTTTACCCATAAACTCTATACAGAATTATCCAGAGCGATCTTTGTAATAGCTAGTCATCATCAATAATAATATCTCTTTCTAAAATCCTCAAGAGAGGTCGTGGTTTTTAACCTATTCAAAGGTTTTCCACACTAAAATCTCGTATTAGCAATTACTTTACAGTGTTCCAATTATCTTTGTTGTGAGAGACTAAGTTTGATATACAAAATTAGGTTCTTACAACTAGGGCTTTTTATGTCCACGATATATAGTAAAATTAATTTGACAAAATTGGTAAGAGAAATTTTAAATACACTCCAAGTTTAATTAGATCACCCCACTAATGTATTTGTTAGTTAATTAGCTCACCCCATCTTTAAAGTAAGAAAAACTTAAGTACAAAAATAATAAATTTCAAGTAGATCGCTACATCCTTTCACAACTTGCTCATATATTTTCTCTTCTATGATTCAAAACCTCTAAACAAAACGAACAAACAATAGTAATGAAATCAATTTGTGATACCCATCCTACTAATTTTAATTTTTTTATTCGATACCCAATATCAGTATCGAAGCCTTTTCAGCATCTTCAATGTTGCTAAAATAAGCCTTTTCAGCATATTGTGACGCATGTTCTACTTGAATATCTTTGTCATCTGCTTCTCCTCTAGGTGATTTCTGTTTAGGACCTACAGAGTAAGAGCTGTCAGTTTTAGACGGCATATCGGATATATATTAGAACTAAATGGAAACCTCAAGAGAATCCAAGAATCAACAACAATTCGCACGATTAACATAAAACTAGGATTGTAGCGTCTGTAATGCAGCTAATGCACACACATTTGCCTTTATACTGAAATAAGGAAATATTGTTTATAGAACTCACATTTGTCATCAGTCGGATGTGAGGAACACCCTTTAAACAACAAAGATAGAGGCCTTTCATCGTTATCTTCAATGGCGCTCGACAACTCTGTGATAACATTTTCAGCAGATGTTGACGCATGTTTTGTATGTATATCTTCATTATTTGCTTCTCCTCTATGTGATTTCTGCTTAGGACCTACAGTGTTAAGAAAGATATCAGTTTAAGACACCATATCCGAACAACATCATGATTAAATGACAACTTCAAGATAATCCAAGAATAAACGAAGTTGTGCATAATTTTTAACTAAGAATACTGATTTAGTGCAATACATATGATGTACACAAGTTGCCTTTATAGAAGATAATGAAATATTGTTTCCAGAGCTCACATATGTCATCCGCCAGATGCGGAGAACACCCTTTAAATAATGAAGAGAGAGGCCTTTCATCGTCATCTCCAATGTAGCTCGACAACTCTTTGATTGCTTTTTCAGCATACTTTGACACACGTTCTGTTCGACTATCTTCAATCTCTGTTTCTCCTCTAGCTGATATTTGCTTATGACCTACAGTGTAAAAAGAGATCGGTTTTAGACAACTTATGGGATCTATATGATAAATGATGAACAGTTTCAGTAGAATCCGAGAAGCACCAAGTCGCATGATTTTCAACTAGCCATTCTTAATTTATAATAAAATTAGCATTGTAACATATGCATCCTATGCTCATGACGCAGACATGCTTGCTTTCCAATTGTATATGATGACAAGTTCAGAAAACTCACTTTTGTCATTTGTCAGATGTCATGTCAGATGTCAGATGTGGCAATTGTCCTTTAAATAATGAAGATAGAGGCTGTTCATCGTCATCTTCAATAATGCTCAACAATTCTGGGGAAAAAAATTCAGTGTTCTTTGATGCATGTTCTGTTTGAATATCTTCTTCGTATACTTATTCTCTAAGTGATTTTTGCTGACCTAAAATTTTGAGAGAAAGATAGTTTTATAGGAACCATATCATGATTAATGAACAAACTGAAAAAAAATTAAGAACCACCAAAAACTCGCACAATTCAAAACTAACTGATAAAAATCGTGGTCGTATCTACGACCACGCGTAGCACGTTTCATGCGTTGTGTGTGTGCATTTTATTTAGTTATTGCTATTTACTTTAAATTCATGGAATAATAGGACTAGTCTCCTAATTGGATTGGTATTAGGGTTTCTTTTGTGCTACGTCTTTTCTCCTAAAAAGAGAGCCTAAGCTTATTTTATTTCCAATGTTGGGTTTAGTGAGAGAAAAGGCTTAGCCTTAAAGAGAGAGATTGTAGAGTTTGGGGTAAATCTAGGTACTTTGACCTTTATTTTATGCAATTGAGAGAATTTAGTATAAATCGAGGTTAATTTAGCTTCTGCACACGAAGTTTTTAACAAATTGGTACCAGAATGAGCAAGATTCTGCGAATTTTTTCTTTTCTTTTCTGCTACACTAATTTCGGTGTTGCTACAGCGATTTTGGCATATGCTACATTATTTTCTGCATCTACTACAGTGATTTCGGTGTCTGCTACAATAATTCTGCATGCTACATTGATTTTGGCGTTGCTACAGTGAGTTATACTATTTTTTTTTCTTTTACAACAAACAATGGGAAAGAAAACACTAAAGCAAACGGTAAAAAAGTCTATCAAGTTGCTTATGGAGTCTAACAAAGAGCTCACGGAATCAAACAAGATGACGTCAAAGCAACTTGAGGTGATGCTTGCCAAATTGCGTGCCCTAGCGAGTTTCGATGGTGACGAAAGATTTGTTGACGCCATTGAAGATGAAGTAGAAATAGAAGAGAAGAAGATTGTCGAAAAAGTGAGGTTAGAGGCAGGAGTTGTGACAAAGGATTCGAAGAAATTCAATGGAGATGGCTTGGAGATGAAACACCACGAAGAGACACCGGAGAGAGAGGTTCACCGTGCGATTGATCTAGTAGGTGGGAAAGACGAAGACGTGTCGAAGAGTTTTCGGTCAAAGTCCGACGAGGAGGTTGCGACATTGATGTGAGAGGTTTACATAATCAACGATTTCCAATTGTCAGGAAGCCTAACCAAGGAAAACCAACCCCAATCAAATCCCTTGTCTAGAATTTGAAGAACGATAGGAAATGGGATGATTACATCGCCAACGACGGATAGAGGGTCACCGGTATGTACAGTGGCCAGAATTCAAGAGAGAACCCCATATCGCTGCTGGGATCAGCGGTATCCGCGATCTGATGCGCAAAACGAACTAGGAAATTCGGGAAGAAGTAGCGGGTAACCCAATACGTGTGATACTTTACAACGTTTATCAAGCAATTGATTGGGATAAACCCCCAATTTTTTATAAGTCTCCAGAAGAGGTAATTACTTTGAAGTTTGTTGATCCGTTTTGGGATGAGTTTGAAGACCGTCGAAGTCAGTTTTCATCAGTATTTGAGACCAAACGAGCAAGTCACACACGAAATTTTTGGCACAGCAATCGTTTCTCTATTTGCAGGCAAACCAAATGGGTATAGCAAATACTGTGGAAGAATTTGCAGCTGTCCTATACTCAGTTGTTTCTTCTGTATTCAAAATTCACGAATTTTGATGCGTGGTTCTAGTAGATTGGTACAGTTAGTAGTTATGCACCAATGAAGCGACACGGGCTTCCAGATGATACGTTACGCAATCCATTGGGTATATTAGCGAGTTATGGCAAATTCCGTGATCGTCTTCCTGCTTCTTTCGGCGCGCATTTTTTTGATGACTTGCTTATTTTCTCACCAAAGTACGCGGTCGAACTCTTCGTAGACGGGGAGAGTTGATAGGAATCGTGGTCGTACTCATGACCACGCGTAGCACGTTTCATACATTGTGTGTGCACCTTATATATTTTGTTATTGCTATTTACTTTAAATTCATGGAATAATCGGACTAGTTTCCTAATTGGATTGGTATTAAGGTTTCTTTTGTGCTAGGTCTCTTCTCCTATAAAAGAGAGCCTGAGCTTAATTATTTCCAATATTGGTTTTAGTAAGAGAAAAGGCTTAGCCTTAGAGAGAGAGATTGTAAAGTTTGGGGTAAATCTCATCAACCGTAGGTCTTTTGACCTTTATTTTATGCAATTGAGAGAACTTAGTATTAATCGAGGTTAATTTAGCTTACATGTATCTAGTTTTTAACACTAACACATGGACTTGAAATAAAGCTACCGTGTAGCATGTGTAATGTGTCTATTCACACATGTTTGCATATTTAATTAAAAATAACAAAATGTTGCCTATAATTAATTTCATGTGACAACTACAACAAGACCGATCAGAATAGTAAGAGTTACGTACTTCCCTACAAAGCTGTTGGAAACAACTATAAAAACATTAGGATAGAAACAAAGAAACGTTAGAAATGAAGAGTAGAATAACTCCTTTGTTAACTCTGAAGTTTAATTCAAGACTGCTGGGGTCTCTGATCACAGTGCCTAATCTCTACTATATGGAAGGAAAACTTCAATTTTTGGTGTGAGGAAAATGGCTTCAAGGATATAGTCCAGAGCAATTGGAAGAAGAGAATTAAGGAGAACCTTATGTTCAGACTTTGCAAAAAACTTTAAGCTTTGAAGAAAGAACAGAATGAAGGTGTGGAACTGTTTTTTGCTGCCACCAAAGACAAAGCTGAACACTATTTAAGCTAATCTCCAGACTCATCCTAACTGCCATGCTCTTTTGGCTATGGAGAGGGAGGCTATTAGAAACCATACATGGATGGTTTACAGAATCACTAAGCCTAAGCAGATTGCTGAGACCACTGTAGAGTATTTTACAGATGTCTCAGGGTGTGGCCATGTGGGGGCCATGAGATTGGTTTCTTCTAGGAGCTAGGAGCTATTTGGTAGGAATAGAAGGTATTTGCAAGGTTCTTGTAGGAGCTATTAAGGAATGGAAGCTATTTGCAAGGTTCGTCTAGGAGTTATTTGCTTACTTGCTTGGTCAATTAAAGCGATTAACGGGAGCGGCCACGGCGACGGGGTAGTGCATTATCTATAGCGTTAGCTCGAATAGACATTACCATTACGCAACCTTCAAATTTGGTTTCTTTTGGTGCACATGCCACTTCGCGCTAGAAGTCAATAGCGATGCATCGTGCCCCTTCGCTGACGCAACCGTTGGTCTTGTTGGGCATGACTAGTGCGGCGGCAACTTGTTTGATTTCTTGGCACTCAAAACTTGCTAAAGCGAAGTGACGTCAAAGGCAAGCAACCTTCGGTTGCGTCGTGGTAATGTCTATAGGAGCTATTTGCTTAAAGATTGCGTGAGGTAGCCTAGTAGAATGAAGTTACTCTGCAGTCTGGCACTTTCTTAATGGGACAGTTAGGCCGCGCAGTGCTCACTCGCTAAGTAGGCTAGACTCGGTGAGCTCAACAACAACAACAAAGTTAAGCAGTGTGACCATGCAAGCTTGACCAAGGAAGTAACTCATGAAAAAAAATTACGAAGTGCTCTATTTGACATTGATGAGAACAAGGCTACAAGGCCTACTCTTAGTTCATCTAAAATAACTAGGAGTTAATCAAAATTGGTGTTTACAAAGCTGTGTATTTTTTTCAAGTCTGGAAAATTTCTCAAGCAAGTTTATGCCACTTCTATCAGTATTGTCCCTAAGATCCCTAAATACTCTTGCTTTGGGTTTTCTTTTGCTAGGTAAGCAGATATTTTGTATTAATGAAAAAAGAAAAAAAGGTTACAGGGTTCTAAGAAGAATATACAAAAAATAAAGCAAAAGTAGATAGAAGAAAAGGTATCATATAAAACACCATGACATCCCAACTAGGTTGGCATCCCATGGTCTCCAATCATTTGCAGCTGCTATCCATTACATTGAGAATCTAAAATACTCTAAATCTGGATCGTCAATCTTCTGCAGAAATTGAGGCCTGCTTTCATGCCATTCCAAAGTATCATCTAGCAATGTTGTACCCCTCATACTCTCTTAGTAGCATGATCTACTCCAAAGTTGACTCCCTCCAAACATTTGTAATTCTGCATCTGATGAAACGTTTCTTCAATGTTATCCATATTGGTCAAAGTCTCCATGGTAATTGGTCTGAGTTGAAAGCAGTAACAGCAGCTGTAGATTCTGATGCTACCCAAACTTTAGTATACCCTAGTATGACAAACAGGATTAAATGTGTGATTGGCCCTCTGATTAGTAGATCTCATTGTTCTTGTGAGTGATAAATATTTCTAAGAACCGCTGCTTGCTCATGAGATATTAAGAAATTGCCATTTGAACATCCCCAAGTATAGATGTACAGCCAAGATTGACTTGAAAAGGGCATATGATATGGTGCAGTAAAGGCTAGCTTTGAGGAATTGAACTTCCCGTCTCTTTGTATTCACTAAATTCTTGAATGTATCACTACTCCAACCTACTCTATTTCCATCAATGTGGTTCTTGAAGGTTAATTTGAAGGAAAGATGGGGCTAAGACAAGGGGACCCACTATCTCCTTACTTATTTGTGCTCACCATGGAGAACTTTGAGCTTCCTCTTGAAAGAAAGTGGAGAAAAATAGAATGGGGTTCACTATAGATGCATATATCTTCTATTGACTCACCTTGCATTTGCAGATGATATGAGAATATTCTTTAGAGGAGATATGCTCTTTGCCCAAGCTGTAAAAGATTGCCTTGAGAATTTTAAAAAGATGTCTCGACTCGTCAAACGATACTAAATCTTGTGTTTACTTTTCATTTATTGACACAGAAACAAAAAATTACATAATTACCACCATGGAGTTTCAAGAAGGTAGCACCTCCTTCAAATACCTTGAGGTCCCACTCATCTCCTCTAGACTGGAAGTAGTTAATTGTAGTGCTCTCAGGGAGAAAATTGTGGACAAAATTTTCAATTGGAAGAATATCACCCTCTCTCAAGCAGGTAGATGTCAGCTAATCTATGCAGTCATGAACTCTATTTATGTCTATTGGTCTTCTCTATTCATACTGCCCCAACAAGTGATAAAACAAATCGAATCTATATTCACTCAGTTTCTTTGGCATAGGAATGAAGTTTAAAGGAATGTGCCAGCTATGTGGAGCTATCTCTGATACCCAAAACAGGAGGGAGGGTTTGGTTTCGAGAACTTATGCACCTGGAACAGAACAACAATCTTGAAGCATACTTGGAGACAGGCAGCCAAAAAAGATAACTTTTGGGTTAGGTAGGCTTCCAAACACCTCGCAAAAGATAGAACTTTCCGGACCATGAGAATCCCACAATCTTGCTCATGAAGTTGGAGGAGAATCACACATTCTGGTGGTACAACAAAGAAAATTGTATTGCATTTGTTGGGGGAAGGAAGCTTTATCCAGTTTTAGCATGAACTGTGGCATCAAAAGGGTATACTTCTACCTCATTTCAATCAAGTACTACTCTATGATTTGTACCTGAGTTAAAGTGCCAAAGTAAGCAATGTTATTCTTAATGGAAAATGGAACTTCCCTGCTCACCTAGTACCCTCTTTGCATGACATTGCTTCCAGTCTGCCTCAAATAGTCACTAACTCCCTTGATAGATGTTTGGACTCAGTGTTGCCTCAACTGTGGGCAGTTCAGATTGAATATGCCTAAGTTCACATGGCCTAATGTTTGTTTGAATAATATTGTGGTCCCTAGGCATGAATTTACAGTTTGGAGAGCTTGCAGCAACAATCTTTATACTCAAGACAAACTCATATTGTGTTGAGTCACCTACCTTTAGTAGTGAAAGAACTCTAAGAAGGCATATGCTTAATAGCTCAATTTTTTAGTAAGAATGTTGCAGAAAATGTCAACCACCTGTCCACGGAGTGTAACTGATGCAATACACGAGTTTGGTAGTGTGTGAAGTCTAAGTTATTAGCGCTTAAGAGTCCAAGAGTTATTAGTATTTTTTACATTTATTTGAGAGTTGTGAAGTTCAAGGGCTTTAGTTATTATTTATGTGAGTTATGAAGTCTAAGAGTTAGTTTTTAGTGCGAGAGTTAAAGAAGTTCAAGTCTTTTGATTTAAAGTTATGTACCCCATAAAAAGGCCTATTGTCATGCAAATTTTATTAGTTTTTGGTGTTTAATGAATGAGTCTTGGATATTTTCCACGGATATATTTGTGTGTTGATTGATTGAATTTATCATCAAATATTAGGACGGTCGGGTTAATCGTCAATCGGGTTCACTATTTCGCTAGTATTTTCATTTTTGAATGGTGAGACATGTCACGACCCAACTCTACACGCACTGATATAGTCCTCACTTAACCATCTCCAGGAGAGGTATGACGTTTATTTCCCTCAAAAGGCCTCGGTGACAAGTAGAGTATGATCTTAACTTAAATACCATATGTGGGAATAAGCCACTGGTGCAACCATCACAGCGATTGGACTATGCGCATCTCCAATACTCAGACGAGGCGTTACAGTCCCCGTACCTTTAAGATCGAGTCGTCCCCGACTTTGAATACCATTTTTTCACGACCCCACTTTATACACACCGATATTATACCTACTTAACCACCTTCAGGAGAGTCGTGAGGCTCAATTTCTCTCAAAAGGCATCGGTGACAAGTAGAGTATGATCTTAACTTAAGGATCATACACCTGACAATATCTTAAGCGATATAGGACTAAACCACCAGTGCAACCATCACCGCTATTGGGCTAGGCGCCTCTCCAATACCCGCTCAGACAGGTTGTTACAAGACACACTTCATTCCATATGCACAGCGTTCCACTGCATTAGTTGGTATCAAAGCTAGCGACGTCCTTGGAGATTTGGCCAAGTCCGATGGACGAATATGTTGTACGAGGTAAAATAGCGGCACTAACACGACAAATGGCAACCAATTTTTCTTTATGGCATTGGCAAAAAAGTGGTCTTGTTGATTAGAATTTACAATGAACCAATTTTTCTTTAGGGCATTGGTGAAAAAGTGGTCTTGTTGATTAAAATTTATCACCTATATTAACAAGTATCTGAAGGATTTTATTTTTGAAGTAAAAAGAAATCGTATTGGGGTGCGGTATTTGAGGTGCCTTTGAACTCATCATATAAGAACACTTTATGAAAAGATATGGTAATTCAAAGTTGTTCGAGTTATGAGGGTCCACTTCATTATTTATTTGAAAGGGCGTATACGAGGACCCACTTTACATCTCCAGTTGATATCAATTTAGCAGTTTATGGTGGAATGCACCCTATATTATTGTCTTTTATTGGACGATACATGGGCCAAGTTAAGGGAAGGGTTTTCAGTAACACCAACCCTAAAATTTGAGATTAAGTGAAAGGGAATGATGCAATACAAGAGTTTGTTCATGTGCGAAGTCCTGGGGTATTAGTGTTTAAAAATCCAAGAGTTAATTAGTGTTTATTACATTTAGTTGAGAGTTGTGAAGTTCAAGGGTTGTAGTATTATATATATGTAAGTTATAATGTCTAAGAGTTAGTTTTTATTGTAAGAGTCATGGAAGTTCAATAGTCTTTTGTTTTAAAGTTATGTAGCCTATAAAAAGCCTTTTATAATGGGAGTTTTTTTTTTAGTTTTTTGTGGTCAATGAAAGAGTCTGGAAATGCTTTCCAAACATCCCTTTGTGTTGATTATTTTGTGTTGATTGATTGAATTTATCATCAAACCTTAGGAGGGTCGGGTTATTGTCAGCAGGATTCATCAATTCGTTAGTATTCTCATTCTTGAATCGTGAGACATTTCATTCCATAACACACTGCATTAGTAACCATGCAAACCAACTATGGAACTAGATTTTGAGCAAGTCCAAGCTGAATAGACAAGTGGGAACCTCTCAAGAAGAGGTTCAACGGATTGTTGAGCATGGTAAGAACAATATCAAAGACCAGGTACTAAGTATGGCCTTCTGTGTTATGGTCTACAATGTGAGGCAAGAAAAAAAACAGCATAATTTTTAGAGGGAATTTAGTATTCTGGAAATAATCTTCAAACTTCTCTATGAAGATGTTTTTATCAGGCTCTCCAATACTATCAACCTGGCAGCTAATGAACCCTTTGCTAAAGACATTGGTACCCGCTGGAAGATAAAGTCTTTGTTGAAGATCTCTATCCCCAAGATTTGTAGATAGAAACATCCCCTTGGGGATACTATGATTCTTAACACAGATGGTGCCTATTCTGAAACTAAAGGAGGCTTTGGGGCCTGGTTAGAGACTGTAATGGGGTCTGCTAGTTTGCATATGTAGCCATGGCTGAAACTGAGGGAATCATAAACCATGATGCAAGCTATTCACAAAGGGCTCGCTCTTTGCATCAGAAACTGAAACACCCCAGCTGAGCGGGTAGTGAAGAGGCGCCTAGCCCATTAGCGGTGATGGTTGTGGTTTAGTCCCACATCGTTTAAGATCTTGCTAGGTAAATGGTCCTTAAGTTAAGATCTCACTATACTTGTCACTGTGGCCTTTTCATAGGAACAAAACCCCACATTGCTGGAGATCCGCAGTGGTTAAGTGAGGACAATATCGGTGCGCATAGAGTGGGGTCGAAACAGAAACAACATAAAAAAATTGTGGGCGCTGATGGTCTCCTACATCAAAGATGGAGTGAAGCCCATGGACATGCCACTACTTGATCATTGCCATTAGATCTATGATCCCCTGGTTTGCGAGTTTTTGATTTATCATGTGTACAGGGATACTTATAGAGGAGCTGACTTGCTTGCCTCTCATGCCACTTGTATTAGTGATTATGCACTCTACCCCTTCGCTCTCCCCTTTATTTTCATGTCATTGTGGAGGAGGATGCCAAGGGGAAAAAGGTACTTTATGTTGTAATATTATTCTTTTATTAACCCCAGCTTTCCCAGAGAAAATAAAAGAAAAGTAACATACATTGAAAACACATTAAAGCCTACTGAGTATGAGTATAAGAAATCAGAAACAAATTGTTTTACAATCGTTCACATGGTGAGTTGTTACAACTACCCACTATTATGTTGTTAGATGATTATTGCTATTGCAATGACCACCGCAAGATGTAACTACAAGCAAATCAATGGCTTGTACTTTCAACATGTACTTCATCCGAAGCTTTCATAATATGTATAAAAAATGCTTATAGATTGAGAAAGCAATTACATACCTTCAGTAGAAACTTCAGGGTTAACTATAGGGGCTTCCGGTTTCCCTCTTTTGGGTAAATGCTTTTCCATATGCTCACCCATCTGCTTGAGTTGTGTTCCTCTACTTTCTTTCACTACATTGCCTACTATTTTCCTGTGCTTCACTAAATCATAAAGATCTTTCTCTTTATTTACGTTAAGATGTCCGTCTTTAGGTGAGTGGCCACACCTTTTCATTTGGCTTCCCCTTAATTTCGAGAACTCTGCTCCTGCAGTCCGTGTTTCAGATTCTCATTTAGTCATTACGCATCCATTTTTCTGCTCCTTAAGATATATTAAGTACACCAACTATCGAGAAACAACTAGTACAGGTTACTAGACATGTCAAGCCCTTGTCAACTTCACAAGAAAAATATTTGGTAAGATCTTGACTTAGTTTAACCTTTGTAGGTCCGACCTGTCTCAGTTCTCTTTTTCTTTAACCAATGTCAAGCTGACAATGGCTTAACCCTGACAGTAACATTGCACTCACAAAATATTAGTTTCCCTTGAATTCTAACTTCGGCTATAAAACATACAAATTACTGAAGGACTTGTGCTTTTACCCTTTGTCGTGGGAGGTCTTCCTCTCGGGTTTGAAATTGGTATAACTTGGCCAACCCATTCAACATTCAGTTTGCGGATATCCTAAAAGAAGATAAAATACAAGTTTCTTAAGTGAATGTTTTCTAAGATGTAAAAACATTTAAAACATTTGATGATCCATCTTACAAAAATATGAAGATGGAAGGAACAAAAGCTATAGGTAAAGACAAAACAATCAAAAAAGAGGAAAATGATAACAAAAAATCCATAATCCAAACATTCTAAGGTTTCTTCATCTTGTGACAAGTTCTCTTTAAATCTGACCCACCACCAGAACACCCTACCTTTCTTCCACCCTCATATTTTTAAAATCACCAAAATTGATCATGTCACTGATCGCCTTCCCATTCATCAGCATAATAAAGTACTTCTCCTAACACACACACACCCGTCCACCTACCTACACATGCAGCATATACCATCCCACACCCCACTCGTATAAGGAAGCTATTTTCGTAAATACCGTCTACTGTATCTAACATAGGACCATCAGTTCCTGCAACCACCCACATGAACTGATCAATCCTTAAACATAAATAAAATGGTGCGCATGTCGTAGATCCTCAACCACCTTGACTTCCTAAATTTACCAAATAGGCACAACTCACGCAACATCTCCAAATGGGTCAATGACTTGGCTAATACGGGGCAAATGAGGTCAAGAGGAATATTTTCTTAAAGAAGAGAGATATTATGGAAACACAAGGCCGAAGAAAGTAATTTTTTTTGTTGCAATTGAGGATCAGTTTTCGGTGCTGTTTTCACTTACAATGATTCTTGTTTGAGGTGAGTCAAAAAATTTGCTCTACTTTTATGATGTTCCATAGACAGACAGCTTTACAATACAAGATACTTGTTGCAACATAAGATTAAAGATAAAATGAAATTCTATGTGATTATACTTATTTTTCAATGGGCAATAGGATATCTGAGTCGAAGAGTGAGAAGTAGGTTGAAATTACAGTTGGATTTCAAGTTATACATAATAATTCCAACAAAATTAGTAGCAGGGTATCTAAGTGTTGGATAATCACTCGAGGAAAAGAGAAAATCACCCTAGGAAATAAAAAACGTTGGAGGAAAAGAAGCATCTCATGATCGTGGTAGAAGGTAGTTAACGCCTTCATCCGATCCAAATAGAGAAATCACATCTTGGGACAGATACCAAAAACAAATCGCCTTTCACGAAAAACAAGAGATAATCGAATCCATAATAGATATAGAGAGAGATCTTAACTAGTCAATCAGGTCAAACTAAGTTGATAGAGGAAACGAAAGCGGAAAAACGAAATAATGTTAGGTCGACTTCAAGCGGCATGGCCGCCATTGTGAAGCGAAATAACGTTAGGGTTTTGCTAAATAAGAAGCAAACCTAAAATAAATATATATATATCCAAAAGCTAGAAAATTTGAAAAAAAAATACAACATACTTTAGTTGTTCGACGACGACAAAGGCCGCCACTGGCGGAAGCGTAAAACCCTTAAGTCGCCTACAAGATCAAATAAGCTCTTATACCATGTAAAAATAAGAAGGGGAGAAAAATATTGATATTCCAATATTCTAATTATTACAAGCTTTACTGCTCTTTATATAGCAGGGGGTCACTAAACTACTTCTATTACTAACCAATGTGGGACTAAAGGAGGAGTATATGTGTAGACACATTATATACTCCAACACTAAGTACTACTATTCTAGTCCATCTCCATTTTATCTCGACCCCACGCCCATACAAAGGCTTCAACATTTCCCCCTCCTATTACAGGCCATTATCGTCTGAACTAAATTTTCCCTCAATTTTTTCTTTTCTTTTTTCCTCACAAATAATCTACTCGTCAATTTCATTAGTAACCCCCCCCCCCCCCCCCACAACACACACAAACTATGTCTTTGCCTTGTCATATAAGCATGTGACTGAGTACCTAATAACGACAACAAAGTGAGCTTTTATAATTAGCCTTGTGTTTCACCCGCGACGAATAGCTACAAACCTTTGAGTCTTGTTAGGTAGGAGACTAGAGTGAGGAACTATTTTTAGCTAAAATTAGATAGTTACAGAGAAAATTAAGCAGTCATCTTGAGAAGAAGAAAAAAAAGTAGAAATAGAGATTTTGGATATCATCAGTGATCTTTGGGTGGCTTTAGAGCAGGATACGATAGAGGTAAGAAACTTCACCTACACCCACACACCCGATCGATTTAACCATATATTCCAGCCTATGTATTTCACCGGTATATTGAAACAGTCGAAGTAATCACTATCTAGTTCCTACTCATCTTCCTTTACAAAAAGGTGTTTGTCTAAGGAGCCTAACAACTATAACGATTTTCTCTAAGTAGGTCACTAAAACCTAAACCTCACAAAACTGATATCTCAGCATAACAGGGGTAGACATGAAACTGAAAACATATGAGATTGCCACATACATATGATTTTAACACTATAGCTTCTAAATACGAAAATAATGTAATCCCAATATGCACAATAGCTTATATAAGTATACCTTCCTCGGTTGTTGTTGCTTCCGCATATCTTTGGTCACAACCCAATGCCCATCGACCCATTCGCGATGAACCCGAAGATCTGACCTTTGGAACTCTGACTTCTCACCCAGAGTACTAAAATGCACGAAGAACCTCGACTCCTCAAGGACTTCAACAATCTCCCCTTTCACCCACGCCTCATGGTAAAATGCATCTACCTCTTCATTAAGCTCAAACACGGGATTCCACTCTTTTGGGGGCTCCGGCCTAATGTCGGAGAAATCGACAATTTCTCAATACCGCTTACTACGCTGTTTGTTGTTGAATAAGGTATGGAACTCAACATAAATCTGGTTCTGCACTTGGTTGCAGAGGATTTCGATGGTTATCGGATAATCGTCGCCTCGAGCCACGCATCTTTGATGCTCTCATCATTGATTCTAACCTCAATTGTTTGACCTTTGGTGTAAAGGGTATCGGTTTTCCCCATTTTTTTCTCCTCTCTGGTCTCTCTTATGAAACCCTAATTTAAAACCCCAGAGAGAAAAGGAGAGATGGGTTTTGGCGGGAGAGATGGTCGTTGGTTCGTACACTGTTACTTTTGAGTACATGTTTATGTGGATCTCGAGGAATGTTGTGTAAAGCTGAAGACATTTCAACGGCCTGGATGTATTTTTATTACTAGTCATGCTTTTGGGAGACAACGGCTAGTGTCATTTGAATTTGTAATTTGTTGTTGGCGCATCTCCATCCAGCATAAAACATCATGGTTTTATTATGATAAATAGCCAAAGAAATTAACAGAAAGACAAACCCAGGGGATATTGTCGCGTGCTCGAGTGATTATACAAATTAAAGAAATGGGCGCGCATCTATTGCTTTAGTGCACATATTCTTGGTTGCCCACCCGTTTGCTTCGCTATTCAAGCAATGTTGAAGAGTCGAGATTGAGATTTTGCTTTGTTGAGGTCATGTAATGTATCCTGAAAATTGTCTGAAAGTAGGCCAGGTGAGCAATGACAGACGGTTTCATGTGCTTGTGCAAGTCTTAGTGTCTGAATACGATACTGCAAACATCCTTGTCAAGATTAGCTCTATAGGCAAATGGCGAA